>MDYQ01000188.1:0-54480 GCA_003024175.1 Planoprotostelium fungivorum | reverse complement strand
TGCTTGTCTTTGGTCAAGGTGACGTCCACTCCGTTCATCTTCACGTGGAGCTTTCCTTCTCTGTTCAGCTCGTCTACAACGCGCCCGTATTCTCTGGTTGTGAAGTAGTTCTTCACGTGTCCCAAAAATTCGGCCTCGAGTCCCAATTTGGCCAACTCTTCATCGTCAAAGCCCAACGTGGCCACGGTGATCTCCAAATAAATCTTGCTGGCGTCCACCTTTTTTCGATTTTAATCTCCGTCTACAATGATGTAGATGATCACCTCGTTGTCCTCGCTGGCGATGACGGTGGCAGTGGAGTTCTTTAGACGTAAGGGAGAGCAGGGAACACCTGTCCTCTTGACGATGCCGCCCCTCTCTTCCTCCATGACGCGGCACAGAGGGTCACCCTCCTCGACGCGGTAAAACACCTGTCCCAAATATCAGTCCCAATTCCATTTTCCCGCCAAAAACGTCACCTCGATGTGATCTTCGGGGAGGACACCGGATCTCTTTCTGAGCCTCTGGATGAAGTTGATGACTCTCCTGACCATTCTCTCTTCCTGCAGCTTCACGTCTTCAGTCAAGTCTAAGACAATGAGGGCGTTCGAGTCCCACGCGGGCTCCTGCAGAGTCGTGTCTCCCTGTTATCCGAGTCAATCTACACCGTTGTAGATGGAATCATGAAATCAAACAAAATAAAAGATTCACCTTGAACTCTTTGATGACAAAGAGCTCATCGCCAGAGATGGTCTGACCTTCTACAACGATGGAGCCTTCAGATTGGAAGGAGCGGATCTGCTCATCGGTGAGGGTCTTGATGGCATCAGAGACCTTCTTGAAGCTCTTTCCGAGGCGGGCGCCGAGCTTCTTGTTGTCGGGGCGGGCGATGTTCACCACGAGCTCGCTGTCGGAGGAGAGAACGAGCTGTGAGACGTGAGAATAATATAGAATAAAACAGAATAAAATAGAATAAAACACGACGAGACGAACAGATGGGATATGGATGTGTCGTTGTAGATCGTCACCTCCTTCACGTTCAACTGTTCCAAGATGTACTCTTTCAAGCTCTCGATGTCTGCCTGGAACTGTGGATTCGAATTGATCGAAGTCACACGAGTGAGAGGGAAAGACTGTGGTTTTGTCCTCCTCTCTCTCGCCGTTCTTCCCAACAGAATAACCGACTGCATGTTGGCCACCTACTCCCTTCAGTCATCGAAATTTCCACGAGTTTTCCACGAAATCTCACCTGCTCCATGATCCTGGGATTGAGTGCCTCTTCGGTGACGGTCGGATAGTCTAAATAGTGGACACTGTCTTTCCTCTCTCCCTCGGGCAACAAGACTCTCAGTCTCTGGTAGAAGAACTCGGTCAAGAAGGGAGTGACGGGTGCCATCAGCTTGGTCAGGGTGAGGAGTACTTCAAAGAGGGTAGACAAGGAGATGTTCGTGTCGTCCTCGGAGACCAATCCCTTCAGACGGTCGCGGTTGAACTTGAGATACCTACACATGACGTCACGAACGATCGGGACGATCTACAACGAGACGTACCAGTTGGTCAGCTGCTCGATGAATCGGACGAGTTTGGGTAGGACGGCGTCCAAGTGGTACAGGTCCATCTCCTTTCGAACGAAGACGATGAGCTCGTTGACGGCGGCGAGAATCCACTTGTCCATGACGTTCTGTGAGCTCATGGCCAACTTGGCGTTGGGTGTAAACTTTTTGTACTTTCTCACGGCCTCGGCGAAGAAACGGAAGGAGTGGAACCAGGGGAGAAAGACATCCTTCAGGATGCCCTCGACACCTGTAGGGTCAGTCAGCCGTTGTAGATGGTGCACGATGGAGTGAAGGTATCGATCGAATGAAAGTCGTCATAGAAAATGATTATAGAATGAAAGTGATTGTATAGAATGAAAGTGATTGTATAGAAAGTCATCGTGGAGTCATCGTGATCGAATGAAAGTGAAAAGTCGTTGTAGATAGACTCACCGCTCTCCTTGAATCTGAGATTCTCGGCACGAACGACGGGGGAGTTGATGAGGTACAGTCGAAGTGCATCGGCACCGTACTTCTTGATGACGTCATTGGGGTCGGGGTAGTTCTTCAGCCTCTTTGACATCTTCTTACCGTCCTCGGCCAACACGAGACCGTTGACCACGACGTTCTTGAAGGGAGGTCGCTTGTGTAGGATGGTAGAGAGGACAAGGAGTGTGTAGAACCATCCTCTCGTCTGATCGATACCTGGGCGGGAAATGAGATTGGGCGGGAAAATTTTCTCGGAATGGGAAGATAGAAATGGCGGGAAAAATTTCTCGGAAAAGGTCTCACCCTCGGCAATGAAATCGGCGGGAAACGACTTCTCGAATAATTCTTGGTTCTCGAAGGGGTAATGGATCTGAGCGTAAGGCATGCTGCCCGACTCGAACCAACAGTCAAACACCTCCTCCACCCTCTTCAGTGTACCTCCCCCCGTCAACGCTAAACCCTAAATCCTCGTACACACCTCTTCCCTCCCTCGACGGTATGGTGATGTGATCGATACTCTCCCTGTGCAGATCCGTGATACCTGTCACGCCGGATAATTCTTCCAACTCCTTGACTGAACCGATGACAATCATCTCTTCCTTGTCTTCTGACAACCAGATGGGTATGGGGGTGCCCCAGAAGCGAGACCTGGACACGGCCCAGTCTTTCGCCTCGGCCAACCAGTTGTGGAAACGGAGGTCGGAGACGTTCTGTGGAACCCAGCGGGTCTGCTTGTTGTTGGCGACGAGCTCCTCGCGGACCTTCTCGACGGCGATGAACCAGCTGGGAACGGCCTGTGTGATGTCACTCTCTTGATATCGAACGTGTTAGATGTGATGTCATGATGATCATGATGATGATCATGATGATGATCATGTGTCGATCACGATGAGTCTACGTGATAAGACATGTCGTCATGTGACTTTAGTCTTTCGATGCAACGAACCCCACCTTGTAGATGAGAGGAGTATCACTCCTCCAGCAGAAGGGATACGAATGGACCAAGTTGCTCTTCTTGACCAACCTCTTCTCGGCCTTCAACTTTGCACAGATCTCGTCGTCGGCAGCCTTGACATACTTACCGGCAAAGTCGGTGACGACATCGGTGAATCGGCCCATCTCATCGACTGGGCAGGGAATGTTCTCTCCCTTTACGATGACTCCGTGGTTGAGGCACACACGGTAATCGTCTTCTCCAAAGGCGGGGGCCTGGTGGACGATACCCGTGCCGGAGGAGTCGGTGACGTACTTGTCGACGCAGACGCGGAAGGCGCGGGCGGATTCCTGGGGAGGTCAGAGATGGCGGGTTGTAGACGGAGAAAATGGCGAGTTGTAGATGGAAGTCAGAGATGGCGGGTTGTAGATGAATCCTCACGCTCTGGAAGTAGGGAAAGAGGGGCTTGTACTTCTTTCCCGCCAGATCGGTTCCCTTGAATTTGGCCTCCACGGTGAAGAGGTCCGCTGTCTTCCAGATCTCCGATGTTCTCTTCTCGCAGATGATGTACACCTCACCGGTCTTCTTGTCCTTCGCTTTGACATAGTCCAAAGTTGGATTCACACAGAGGGCCAAGTTGGAGGGTAAGGTCCAGGGTGTTGTCGTCCAGGCAACGAAAGATACACCTGTCTCATGATCAGAGTTGAATGAAATAGGGGACGTTCGAATGGAAGATGGAATCGAGAATAAAATGAAATAAAAGGGTCACCTGGCTCGTCCTCCAGAGGAAATGAGACGACGACGGCGGGGTCGGTGGTGTCTCTGTACGCCAAGTTGGCCTCAAAGTTGGAGAGAGGGGTGGAACAACCAGTAGAGTATGGCATGACCTTTGTGCAATGTCAGTAATCCATATCATCATCGTCATCTAGATCACCTTGAATCCTCTGTAGAGGAATCCCTTCTTGTGGACCTCGGAGAAGACGTTCCAAACGGACTCCATGAAGCTGAGGTTGAGCGTCTTGTAATCATTCTGGAAATCGATCCATCTTCCGAGACGGGTCACGGTCCTCTCCCATTCGGAAGAGAACTGCATGACGATACCTCTACAGGCCTTGTTGTACTCGGGGATACCCATCTTCAAGATCTCATCTCTCGTCTGAAGGAAAAGATCAGAATCGGAGAAAGGGAAAATGGTTCACCTTGATGCCGAGCTTCTTCTCGATCTCGAACTCGATGGGGAGTCCATGACAATCCCAACCGAAACGACGGGTGACATGGAAACCCTTCTGGTGTGCATATCGAGTGACGGTGTCCTGTGAGAGTCAGCTTATGAAGATGGAAGATGAAAAGCATGTATGATCTCACTTTGATGGTACCCGCCAAGAGATGTCCATAATGGGGAAGTCCGGTGGCGAATGGAGGTCCATCATAAAAGGAGAACTCGGGCTTACCCTCAGACATCTTCAATGAGGTCTGGAAAGCATCGATCTGAGCCCAGTAGGCCAGAGTATCCTCTTCCAATCGGGGAAACGAGACTCTCTCGTCGACTATAAAGAAGGTGTCAGTCGTTAGAGGGTCGGACGTCGTCTCACCGAACTCCATGTCAATGGATTCGCTTCTGTTGCTGATGATCGAGAAAAATCCTTCCTATCTCGGAAACGTAAGTTGGATTTTCTGACCAAATCTGAACGAGATGAACATTTTCGATTTTCATGACAACACCACCAATATCCTTTGGTGAGTAATATGATTCATAGCGTTTCTTCGGTCTGTCACCTCATACTGTACTGTACCTCTCTTCATTTGATGGATGGCTCGATTGTCCTCCATCTCATTTTTGACGACGCCTCTTCTTATTCCCACAGATATTCAAAGTATAGAATAAGATGTCGAAATCGAAGAAGGTTGAGCCCGTAACGGTGACACACGTGGCTGGCTCCTCTGGTTGCTGTTGTCACACAATCCTTCATCCAATTACACGGAGGTGAACAGAGTGTGCACACTACGGCTGCACTCAGCCAGCCACACATGGAGCATGTTACCATCGGACCATCGGTTATTCACGTACGCGTGCATTACTTTACATTTATTTACATTGCATTGTGACGTTGAAATTCATGGACGTTGAAGCCGTAAGGAATTGGTCCAGAAGTAGATGGCATAAAGCTACCGAACATGTCCGATAGTGAATCGATCGATTCACTGATATCTTCCTCTTCTGCTGGTTGTGTCAGTCATAGAGACAGGAGACGAGTATCACTCACGGGCTCTGAGACGAGCTTCTACCGTTCTTTGCAGACGCTCATAGATGGCTTGGTGTAACTGATCCGCTGCATCCTCATCATCGTTCTGAACGTCTTCATCTTCATCTTCATCTTCATCTTCATCTTCTTCTTCTTCTTCTTCGTCTTCTTCTTCGTTTTCGTCTTCTGTGATGAGTGAGCAGGATGAAGAAAACGAAGCGTTCACCCTCGTCATCAGCCTCTTCGGCATCTTCCAGATTGGCCACGTCACTCGTGTGGTTCGTGATGACTGTCTCGACCTCATCGTCCATTCTATCCTCCTCTTCTGCAGAGTCGTCTGATGCAACTGAATCGACATCAGAAGATCTGCTGAGAAGGTGTCTCACCTTCATCTCCATCACTTGATGAGGCGTCGTCGACTTCATCGCCTTGTGGGGTCTCTGGTTCTCCTGATACTGAAGCTATCTCCTCTTCCGTAGGCACATAAGATGGGGTGCCCGTGTGTAGAGGGCTGTATGACGGGCTGGTGGGGACGTATCCACCGTGTGACTCTTCTGGAGCGTGTCAGATGAAGAGAGACAACATCGAATCACCAGTGAAAGAGGTGAACGTCGGCCTGTTCTCTGGTTGGAGTGTAGCTCTTGTGCAGGGCCTCTTGTGAGCTCGTGGCAGATGTTCAATGTCCATAGGATCTGTCGTGCGTGAGAACGATTCAAACGTGAAAACTTCACCTGCAGATGTCTCTTCAATTGCCCCAGGAGCGTCTTCCATGTCTACAACGATGACATTGGGCTCCCTCCTTCTCTTCTGTCCAGTGTGGGTGTCTTCACTGTCGGTGTACTCCACGCCAGACATCGCTGTGTCAGTGCCAGCTGATGAGTCGTCTCCTTCATCATCTGAATCAGATGAGGCGTCTCCTCCATCATCTGAAGAGTCGTCTCCTCCATCGTCTGATTCGTCAGAATCTTCTTCTGATCTGGAATCATCTGTACCATCCTCTTCTGCCGAGCCGTCGGACTCGTCGTCTTGTTCGTCTCCAGATGTGTTCGATTCGTCTGACTCTGACTCTACATCCATGGGTGTGCCATAGACAACTGAGGTTGGAACGCCCTCTGAATCGTCCTCCTCAGTTGCCATGTCTGACGTCGGATCATCTTCCTCTTCTCCTTCTGATTCTTGTGATCCATCTTCCTCCTCTTCTCCTTCTGATTCTTGTGATCCATCTTCCTCCTCTTCTCCTTCTGATTCTTGTGATCCATCTTCTTCCTCTTCCGACTCCTCACTGCTCTCGTCTTGAGAGTCTTCCGAGCTGTCCGTCGCTCCTTCGTTCTCGGACGTGTCCTCTTCTTCCGTATCCATGACGATGGATGTGTCGGTGTCTTCGGCGTCCATGATGATGGATGTGTCGGTGTCTTCAGCGTCCATGATGATGGATGCGTCGGTGTCTTCAGCGTCCATGACGATGGATGTGTCGGTGTCTTCAGCATCCATGTCGGTCTCAGAGGATGAGGCTGTGTCGATCGGAGCTACTTCCATATCTGGACAAGTATCGGTGACCTCCATGTCTGCCGTAGTGTCCGTCTGTGTGGGTGTCGGCGCAGCTGTGTTGGTGACGGGAGCGGATGGTGGCTGATGCTGTCTCGTGCAAATGGGATAGCGTGGTCCATCAGTCAGGCTGAGCGACTGCAGTCCAGCGAGCACGGTAGCCATGTGAAGGTCGGTGATTGTGCGCTCTGCAGCTTCGTGTCTCGCCCTCAACGTTCGGTTTTCCTGTGGATTGTGAGATGTATGGAAGAGAGGGGAGGTGTTCTCACCGTGAGTAGCTCGGTGCATCTCTTGGCCGACTGTGACTTGACATTGTAGAGTTCCTGTGACGGATCAGCTTCATGATGATGATGATGATGATGACGATGAAGTCCCGACCTGTCGTATCTTTCCTATCCCCTTGCGATGATCGGTGGCTTGCTTGAAACGTTTGAGAAGTTCGGATGAGTACTTGACTTGCATTTCAGAGAGATCCTACATGCATCAGCTGATGAGGAAACATGACACGAAGAGTCTACCTTTTCAAGTTTGACCGTCTGAGAACTGCGAACGGTGGCTTCTGCAGCAAGTTGAGAGATTTCCTGCGGTAGGTCAACTCCAACGCTGAAGATGATGACGTCATCACCTGTGAAAGTTTCTCCTTCTCCGTCCTGTAGTCGACGGCCTCGGTGGAACGCTTCGAAGACTCTTCTTTGTACTTCTCTTGCAGTTCAGAGACTTCCTGCATCGCATCAGCCGGTGAGATGAGAAGATGATGGGTTCACCTTCTGAAGCTCCTCGATCTGCTTCTTGTGATGGGCGAGCTCCTCCGCATGATTCTTGGAGGCCGTTTCAGAGTCCTTCTGCACCTGCGTCTCTGTCATTCGAGTCTTCTGTGGATGCATTACCTTCAGAAGACCCTCTCTCTCTTTGCACTTGGCCTCGGCCAGGGAGCTGCGAACGCTGACTTCAATTTGAAGTCGAGAGATCTCCTGCGATAGGTTAACTCCATCGTTGATGGAGGAGACGCACCTGTAAAAGTTTCTCCTTCTCCTTCCTGTGGTCGACCTGGGTGGAACGCTTCGAAGACTCTTCTTTGTACTTCTCTTGCAGTTCAGAGACTTCCTGCATCGCATCAGCCGGTGAGATGAGAAGATGATGCGTTTACCTTCTGAAGCTTCTTTGCCTTTACGCTCTGTAAGTTGGACTCGGCCAGGGATCTGAGAGATTCTCTCTGAAGTGTAGAGACTTCCTGCAGAGGGTCAGCACAGCAGATGAGGGGTTCAAACACCTTCTCAAGTTCTTCTGTCTGCAGGCCGAGAAGTTCGGCTGTCTTCTGAAGCCTCTCAATCTCCCTCTCGTGATGGGCGATCTCCTCCGCATGTTTCTCAGAGGCAGTTTCGGAGTCCTCCTGAAGGCCGGAGACCACCTGCGTCTGTGTCATTCGAGTCCTCTGTGGAGGCATTACCTTCAAAAGGCCCTCTCTCTCTCTGCACTCGGTCTCGGCCTCGAGAGAACGCTTCTTCAGAGCAGACTGGAGTCCGGAGTTCTCCTGAGACGGGTCAGATGGAAGAATGAAGATGCAATGTTACCGTCTGAAGTCTCTCAGCGAGACTGGTCAGGGCGGCGGCACGGATCTCGTGTTCATAGATGACTTGTTCTTTTTCCTGGCGAATAAGAGCGACTTCCTGTGGTGCGTAAGTCGTTTCGTATCATGATACGATTGTCTCACAGCTCGAAGTTCGTAGCTTTCGACCAGATGGCTTTTCAAATCGGTCTCACTCCTCTCCTTGACTTCGAGAAGCTCCTGAGATGGATGAGTCGAATGCATTAAGATCTGACGAGGGGCATCACCTTGTGAAGCCTGCAACCGACTCGTTTCTCTCTTTTAATTCGTTCGTGAGCCTTGCGAAGTTCCTAAAGCAGATTAGTCACAATCATCGATTGTTTCGATTAGAGCTGATCATTACCTCAGAACACTTCTTAAATGCCTTCTCCCGACGAGTAGAAGCCTTAGAAACCTTTCTTCTTGGAGTCGCGGTCTGATCAGGCTCTTTCGCCTCCTCTCTCAGCACCACAACAAATTGCCAACAGAACAGAAAGCAGTTGAAGAACAGTAAGACCGTGAAAACGTTTAGATCGAGCATTTTAGCCTTGGTGTTCGTCCTTCGTGCGTCCAAAGAGATTTGGTGAAATTTGTTGAAAATTGTTTTAAATTGAATCCTCCCTCAACTGCAATACAGCCGCGACAAATGCATTGGATGCCAGTGGTCGACATTTATGAGATGAGGCGTCCGAAATGGACTCTGTTCCAGTCGTGTCTACTCTGAGTGGAGACAGAGACACGACGCAGCAGCGACGGTATGTATGAATCATGAGACGTCTCATCTGAAGAGCGGGGACAGGTGCGAGGCTTCTCGTCTGCACGATGGATGCATCGTCTCATAGATTCAATTTCGGCTGGACATCGATCGGTGCAGGAGGTCAATCATAATCATCTACAGATGGTTTCCGTTTGTGAGAGGTAGATATCGATAGAATGGAATATCTAAATGGATATATAGGTTCACTGCTTTCTGAGCTTGTAGGTATGATAGGATGGCGATTGCATTTCGTGCTTTCCATCGACTTCTTCTCCTAGAGGTGTTCTGTGCGTCAAAGACTTGACTAATAGATAGGATACCCCTCGTATGTTTCCTCAGAGATCGAAATCATCCATCATCTGTCCTAGTGAGAGGTTCATGTACATCAGTTCGTAGTGTAACGTCTTCGATCGACAGAACCCACTTGAACTCTTCACTTGCATCTCCTTCTATCGTCACAGCAGAGACCATCTTTGTCGTCACTGACAGGCGGCCGCCTTGCCCACCCGATGACCGCTTGCATCCATTCTGTCCTCGCCGACAGACAAGGACCTTCTCTCGTTCGACCTCTCCGTTGTTTCTCGTGAGTAACTGTTGTCGAGTCTCCTGACGAAAGTCTAATGATCAGCAGCCAAAAAAGGTCGAACATGGTCGAAGTGTAGAGATACTTCTGAATACATGTGAGATCAGTCTGAGAGAACAGTAACATACTCGCCCTCCAGTTTTAGAACATGACCCTGTCGACCGATGATTGGAATGCGGCATGTGATGTATAAACGCCGGAATCAGTCTGGAACCTCAGTCATCCGAACTGAACTCGAAGATGTGAGGAGGAGAGAAGTTTCAACCTGCGGCTCGTGTGATGTGATATGGCCGATAAACCCTCCTTTTGTAACTCCCATCTACAACTATCAACCCACATCCTTTCACTGTCGGACGAGTCTAAACCTCTCCGTGTCTCATTCACAGCACAGGATGTCTAGTCATCATACACTGTCGATGTTCTATCCGTCGCATCAGCACGTGTAGACGAAAGGAACACATCATGAAGTGAAGATCGTGAGAATTGACAGTGAAGGAAGAATCAGAGCACACCATCAGACAAACGAATATGAGAGAAGAATAGAAGAATAATTACAAACATACATTATTCAAGTGGAATCAGCTCCGAAACTGAGATGATCCTTCTGTTCGTCACAAGTGTCATCCCCTTCCGTGCTGCTCCTCCTCTTCGATTCATTCCATGCATCTTCATCATGCGCCTCCTCTCTATCGTCTCTATATTCTTTGTTCCTCTGCTCTCCTTCAGACTCGTCGTTCAGACTGCATGCACCTTCTCCTCCATGAAAACCACTCGTCTACCATTGGCGATCATCGGCATCTGTCTCTGTGTCGGTGCGTAGAGGTCGTTGACCGTGAAGGGATCGCTCAGATCGATGCCCCCCGAGCACGGTGTCGCCCATCCGAATGGCAATGAGAATTCTGCATTAGAAGGTGGGGCTTCCTTCTCAACTCTCTTATTCTGTTCCCTCGGTGTCTTGTTCTTCGTCATCAGAGACCGGGGAACAGTTGCCGTCTCGATCTGTGATATTCAATCAAATGAATGAAGACGATGGGACGCCACCATGAATAAACGGACGGAGTGAACGAGTTCTCTCATGTCTATACCATCTGGCGCGATGGTTCGAGACAATCTCACATGCCCCGATGTCTGAACTCTATACTCCACCATCTGCCACCCATCCTGACTCCCAGCGATCCAGGTCACTTGGCGATTCAGACGCACCCCCTCATTATCCTTTGCGTAAAAATATCTGTTCGAGTCAGCATCCTATGTCATTCGATCGAAGAACGTGTGACCATGATGACACGACCCACTACGCACCTCTTCAGCAGCCTCGTTCCGTCTGGCTGTTTTGCGCTCTGACTCGGCTTCCATATGAAGCCATCAGCCATGCCAGAAGGTGAGAATTCTCCTCTGTAGATATAACAGAACATACTCTCGCTCCTTGTGAAATCGTCTGTTCAGATTGAGTACAGATCTGGCGTCGAGGTATCAAACAGCTCACTAGGGAGGTGCAGTCGATCTGATTTATAGAAGCGATGATCGGGCTCTGGACATTGAGCCATGTAGAGGAGACAACTCTGAACGAATCTGTGGTTTAGACGTTAGCCAAATCGATCATCTGATCGAAATCACATGGACTCACTTGAGCCATCCCTTCTGATCCCAGACGATATCTCCCTCCTCTGTGTCTAAACCGTGTCCTTCTGCTTGTGATGGAGCCATCTTCTTCCTCTTCCTCGATCGCGATACGGGCTCCTATGGATATGTCCGTCAGTCTTCACCACTCCACACCACCTACCTCAGTGGCCACCTCTTCGTCCAATTCGTGGCTGGGCATCTTCCCTTCTCTCCCGTGTGCAGTTGACTGCTGCACCTCAATATCAGATCTATCTCTATAACAACCGAACCAAACCCGAGCCCGATCGGAGGCCTCAAAGTGGCTTCATCGAAAAAGAAATGTTCCTCTTTTTTCCGGAGAGGATTTTGACAGGAGCACAGATTCTACCGTAGTGCCCACCGCCGCCTTCCTCTTCACTTCCTCTTCACACATTGGCCTGTTCTTTCACATTTAATTGAATCCATAACACATGATGATGCCACTTTCTCAAATTTCACAGCAGTGGGCTCCAAGCTGTTATTTCGTAGAGTTGCTTGTGACAGCCGCTTTCACTACGCAAGTACACGTCACCACTTTAAGAAGTTGATAGAGGGGGTTTATTTCTGAAGATGTAGATTTACCAGTGGAAGAAGAGGAGATACCTCATCTGGACTTGACTCTCCTTGTATACGAGATACTCGGACTGATAGAAGCTGGTGCCCTTCTTTCCATATTCGGTGTTGATGAGCTTTCCTTGTGGGATCACAACGTCTCCAAATGGCCCCGAGCTGTGTGACGCATCAGCTGATACGTACGAAAGAATAAAATGGATTAAATATGGAATATCGCATCATCACATTGTCGAATCATCGGCCGGATCGGGCTCGGTTGATCCTCTCGCGACGACACAGCCGAAACCTTCGGGCGCCTTGACTAGAGAAGGATCGTCCCTCGTGATGGTGTGTTCCTTGCCCAATGCAACCTCATTCAGAATCATCAGACCGATGTTGTGGCCACCCGAATGGGCGGAGCCAACGTATCCGGCCGACTTGTTCATCTCGGAGGCAAAGTATAGACCTCTGCCCACTCGACCACCGCTGTGAGGCATGATACGGAGTCCTCCAGATAAGATGGCCACCATCACGGCGACGTTCGTTCCATGCCAGAGCAGCTTCCTCTCCTTGATGTCCTTGTGGGCTTCGGCTCTCTTCTGCTCTCCAGCGCGGTCGATTTCAAAGACATGCATGAGCTTGTGTCTGTCGTGGCCGCGGTTGGTGTTCTCCCAGTACGTGTAGATCTTCTTGAACTCGTCGCTGTCCTTGTCCAATACCTTCAAGTTGTTGTTCAACTTCTTCAAGTTGACGTCGATGGGGTGGTCGACCTGCGTTCGATGAGACAATGAGATGTGATGCACGTGTCTCACCTCTTCTACGTCTTCGTCGACCTTCTCTTGAGCCATGAGCTTCTGGGCGGTGCAAATGTCGGATAGAACTTCGAGCAGGTCCATCTTCCTCTGGACATCTTCCTCCGCTGTCTCCGTTTAGAAGACTCTCATCATCATCACGTCTCACTCTTCATGATGGGCGGCGCCTTTCTTCCAAAATTGTGTGGGATGACGGTGAAGAACCTTCCAGTCAAGGTCTCGGCCTTGCTGCCTTTGTGGTTCACGATGTTGTCCTTCAACTCTTCCAAGATGTCGAATCCCTTCTCTAGCTGGCTCTTGTTCAATTTGCCGAGCGGCAACTTGTTGATGTCGATGTCCTGCTTCGCCATGGCTGTGAAATTTTAATTCTCGTGCGATGACGACACCTCACCCTCTTTGAACATGTCGTGGTCGAAGATGAGTTTGATGAGCTCTTGGATCTCCTTCGGTTGCTTGCAAGGGCGAACCTTCTTCGGTTTTCCCTTGTCTCCCGTGGCGGCCGCCACGGGAACATCATCACCATCATCATCGGCCATGTCTAAGAGGTCGTACTGTTTCGCCACGGGCTTGAAGTTTGCACGGTCGCTCCAGTTGTTCTACGCGTGTCAACGTCGCCCGCAGACTTTTCATCACCTTCGTCTTGTCTTTAAATTTCTTCTCAAAGGCTTTGATACCAGCGGCGGCGTTCGAGAAAGAATCGGTCTTCTGCTGTCCGCTGTCTCCCACTGTTCTATCGATCAGAGAGTGGCTCGTTGTAGTTGGACGAGCTCACCTCTACCCCACCGAGTGAAGAGGTCGAAGCCATTACTCGTCTGGATGAGCTGGACGACGTAGAATTTGTTGTTGTTGGCACCGGGGTTGCATTGGTTCAATTTGGCGTTGAAATTATTTCCTTCATCATCGGCATAGATGGTCTGCGATGGGTGAGGATGAGATGAGCATGGAGGGTGAACTCACTCCGCTGCCTCGGTAGAACTCGTCCAACTTTCCGGTTCCTCCTGCCTTCTTTCCTCCAGATGCAGCTGCGAGGTGAGTAGATGATGTCGCGGACAACTCACCTTCTTTCTTCTTCTTTACGGCGGGCTCTTTCTCTTCTTCCTCTTCTTCTTCGTCCTCTTCTTCTGTTCGTACGTCAGACACGGAAACCATGATGATGGAGATGGACATCTTTACCCTTCTTCCTCTTAGAGGCTGCTCTTCCCTTCTTGGCCGGTTTCTCTTCTTTCTCTTCTTCTTCTTCCTCCTCTTCCTTTACCTCTGTTTGAAATTTAAACTTGGCGGTTCGGTGAACGATTGCTCACTCTTGGCTGCTCTTCCTCGGGCCTTCTTCGCAGGCTTCTCCTCTTCTTCTTCCTCTTCTTCCTCCTCCTTCACCTTCTCTGTTACTGATGGAAGATGAGTCCATCGGATCGTAAATCGACATATCACCTTTCCTCGAAGCTCTTCCATTAGTCTTCTTGACTGACTTCTCTTCTTCTTCTTCCTCCTCTTCTTCCTCTGTTACTGAATGTCAAAACATGCGACTGTTGGACATTATCAGAATGTTACCCTTTCCCTCCGTGAGCTCTTCCAATTTCGCAACCATCTGAGCCTTCACCCTCAATCCCTACCAATCAAATCAGAATCGGATGTCCATACACCTCCTCACCTTGATCTCGGTCTCATCGACTCCCCGCTTTCTCAGCTCCTCCTTCAGTTCATCGTTCTTCAGTTTCGCAAACTTGGACATGGCTTCTTCACGCTGACCTTCACTGGTATCGGATGTCGACAAATGATAGTGGTTCGCCGCTCCTCTCTCTCGTTCGGCTGAAAAAATGGATCGTGTGGTTTGTGGGTGTAGACAAGTTCTTGGAATTACCGGCGCCATGCTTTTCGTGGAAATGAGAATTTCGGTCGTCTACAACACATGCTTTATTGCGAGAGATCATTGATTTGGATCGGTCATAAAGACATGGCTAGGACGAAAGCCACAGAACCGAAGCAGAAGTGCACTGCGAGGAAGTCGTCATCGAGTGAGGATGATGGAGGTGATTGATGTTCTGATTAGGACAGAGAGGGTGTATGAACCACCCACCTCTCCATCGGCTGCACCGATTAAGAAGGCGAAGAAATCACCGCGTCGACCCAAGAAGAAGGGAAAGATTGAAAGAGAGATCAGACGGCTGCAATCTACCACCAATCTTCTCATTCCCAGGGCACCTTTCGTGCGATTAGTCAGAGAATTGACTCAAGTCAAATTATGCTTCTCTGAAATTCGCTGGAAACTGTGAGTGTCTATCGACCCAATTCGCCATCGTTCAGAGATTTACATCACATACAGATCGGCCATCGATGCTCTACGAGAATCTGCAGAAGCTTACATCGTCGGTCTGTTCACAGACTCTTACGAGTGCTGTCGTTATTCCAAAAGGGTGACCCTAATGTGTAGAGACCTCCAGCTGGCATCGAGGATCAGAGGAGACGTCTTACGAGTGGGTGTACCTGCCGGAAGATAGAAGCCCATTGTACATATAAAAGTTTACACATGTTCCATCCATTCCTCCCACACATGTGTTCTCTCGATGACATTTATTGTGACTGTGAACGTCCCCTATCGTATAGCCATTCGATCGAGGGTATCTTACGCTCATCTTCTATAGAAGGTGAGGGTGTGACTGTAGTAGCAGCATAAAATATCGTTCTTGGCGTGACTGACAGCTTTCTCCATAGAAACGTATGTATGCTCTGTGCACCTGATTTATTTCGCAGCTCTCATCGAACGAGATGGGAAATACCTCGACCAAATGCGGCACCGATGTGGACATCAGAGAGCTCGGGAGGGCTCTCACCGTTCGCATCTTCTTATACTTGGACGATGAGGCACTGTTCAATGTGATGTTGGTCTCGCAGAACTTTTATCAAGCAGCCAAAGACAATCAGATGTGAGAGATATGATGGTGACTTCGTTCACGTCTCAATCTTCCGTCAGATGGAGTCGCCTGTATCAGCAGGCATTCGGTGAACTGATGCCGGTGCCGTTCGTCGTGACAAGGAGAATGGATTGGAGGTTGCATTACTTGGCGCGGAGTGAGGCTTCCATTTCGATAGTGTCGATCGAATCAAGTTGAATGTTGTCGCAGAGAGGCACCGACCGCCGCTCGTGGACCGATGTCTCGACCAATCCAAAGCCAGCGATCGATCGGTATACTCCCTCAATCTGTCTTGTAGCTGACATTATATAGGGAGGCCGGTCCATGAAAAAGCCTCTACCCACACACCCCAAATGTCATCTCGAACCTTGCAAAGATAAAGTGATCCCCTCGATCTCATGATCCAATCTGACCTCACATCCAGATCCTGTCCATCTCTTGGTCGGGCGATTCCAGGTGACTCGAAAGTCTCTCCATCCTCCCTCACGACTGCGATAGGTTCGTGGCCGTTGCCACGAAAGATGGAGTCATCCATCTGTATGAGCCAGAGACGGCTCACCTCGTACTTAGCCCTTTGAGTCCCCGAATGCCATATCTCAGTTATTCTGAACCAGTCATATCCGCCGTGAAGATGAAGAAGATCAGTCGAGCCATCAGTCACGATGCGAAACCGACCAGAGAACATTCGTCAACGTTGCACGGTGACGAGCGAGTGAGTGATCGTCCGATCTGATCGTCTCCATAACCGTCATCGATTCGAACGTCATCCTATACCAGCACGATCGATCACCCACCATCGATCATCATCGCATCGTGACACGAATAGGGTGTGGAAGATTTCGTTCCAGGAGAATTAGAACGTTCCAAGAGAAATCCCGTTCCCCTGCACATCGGTCGACACAAGATGGCGGAGATCGTCCCGGTGAGATCATCTACAACGAGCCACCTCCCTCTGACTTTCCATCAGGAATTATCGTTACCTCACGCGTTACCTATGGAGGTGAAGAGGTCACCCAGACGACAGGATGTTTTATCGTTCGGATACAGACAGACCAGTCCACCCCTGACACCCTCCATCTCCATGCCCCCTCCGGCTTCTCCCCGAGATCCCAAGCGAGCCAGGTCTGGCTCATTGTAGTTTTTCAATATTCCAAATTCCGACTTTCCAACTTTCTGACACTTGACAGTCGTTCTCACAGTCTCACCAATTCGTTGAGGGAGAGACTGAACGAAGTGAAGAACGTCGCCCTCCACCGTTCGACGAATGTGATTCCAACTGCACAGAGATCAGGAATGATACGGTTGGAATCCATGTTTGTCATCGCGTGTGCTTGTTCAATGTCCGGCCGTTTCATCGCTTCCGGAGGTGAGAGGGAAGAGAGGACTAGGCTCATGGGAGGACAGGTTTAGACAACACGTGCACGATATGGAAAGTTTTAGATGATGAAGGACATATCCTGCCCAATCTGGGAGGTGAGTCTCATCCATCAGCATCATCGCGATGATGATCATGATGATTTTCGTCATGAAGGTGATGACATCGTTCATCATGATGCATCGTTCATCATGATGAACTCTTTCAGATTGTCACTACAAATTGGAAGGACACGAGTCATTCATATCTGGTATCAATTTCATGCACGATTCCAGCGTTATCACATCTTCCGGTGAAGATTTGGCTCGTTGTAGATGTTGACTCGTTATCAGGTGACCAGACCATACGATTGTGGGATATAGAAGAAGGGAGACAGATAAGAGATTTCCGTGAGCATAAGGGAGAAGTATTAGGGTGAGTGATCATCGTTGTGATCAATCATCATTGTGATCGTCATCATTGTGGATTTATTAATGCCTCCACTCACGATCGCCACCATCATCACATCACCATCATCACCAACATCATCTCCACCACCATCACATCACCATTTTCAAACACCATCATCACCAACATCATCTCCATCACCATCATCCTTGTGTTGATGATCGATCAGCATCAGCACCGATGCAGAGCGCGATCTGCTCGCCAGCTGCTCATCCGACAAGACCATCATCATGTGGGACGTCCGCTCACCACAACCCACACTCAAGTTTTCCGGCCACACGAAAGACGTCAACTCCATCAGGTGATGGTGCTCCACACACCATCTCCATCGTCCACTGATCTCATGCAGTCTCTCATGGTCCGGTTTAGAATGTGTCAGCTCATCCGAAGATGAAACGTCCATCATCTGGGACGTTCGAACGAGAAAAGCGAGAGTCCGCCACCGATCCGATCACTCGCTCAATCATGCCGACTTCTCCCTCTTTGGAGACTACGTCTACGTCTGCGGTGATGCGGACCGGTTCACTGTCTACGACGCCAGCAACGGTGAGACCACGATGCAGAGACGGATGCATCCGATGGAGACTGAATGAGATGCAGGAGAGAGCGTGGGTGTGTTCCATCAGGAGAAGAGGATCAGTTGTCTAAAGATGTCGCCGAACGGGCAACACTTGGCGACTGGCTGCTGGAATCATCATGTAGAGGTGAGACGTGTCGTGACAAAAGGAGTTGACTTTCGCTCAGTTGTGGTAAACGGCTGTCAGACACCTGCCTCCACTGTGGAGGCTGTATGTCTGAAGGAGAAGGCGCTGCTGAGTGGATGGATATAGAGGACGGCTCGGAGGCGTTCGTGTTCGAGTGAAAGAGGATAAAGTGTAGAGAAAGTAAAGAGAGACGTTTGGTTGTGTGGCATGGCAGCGAGCTCCGAAATTTTCCGCAGCGGAAAGAGTCATTTTCGACGGGTACACACAAGGGCATGTCTTCACCCAAAACGCCTCCTGGAGGGGTGTCGGTACGTCTATATCGACATCTCGATGACCTTCGATTCTAGAGACACCATATGATCTCGACGACACAGATCTTATTAGCGAATGGATTCTGTCGGATATGAAAACTGATCCGTTCTAGGGAATGAACAGTCTCAACGCGAGTAAGTTGAGGCCTAATGCCAACTTCTCTGGATGGTTGAGGAAGAGAGGGGGAGGTAATCGATCCATCGCATTCAAGAAGAGATTCTGCCTTCTCTGTAACGACACCCTGTATTATTACAAGAGCGAGGTGATAACATTGGACATGATGTCAAATCGAGTTGACAATCGAAAGACGTCCACGCCCCAAGGATGGATAACTCCCTTATCGAATTACGAGGTGAGTGCACGTCTAAAGCGAGATCCTGACCCTAATGAGTTGGTGGGGACAGCTGGCATACAGTTCGAGCTGCGTCCCAAAACATCAAGCATCGGGGCGCCGGGCATGAGAGACAGAACGTATTACTTCGAAGGTCTGTCTGTCCAAGAGACTTCAGAGTGGCTCAACAACTTACATCTGCTCCTGATGGTGAGTGATGACAACGATCGACGAAATCACGATTCGCATGATGATGATCGAATGGCAGAGCAGTGAGGTATCTCAAGCACCACCAAGGAGCCAAACACAGGCACCCCTCATGAACATGTCGCATATTCAAAATAGAGACATCGAGAGACAGCCACAGAGGGACATCAAAGCTTGTGAGAAGGCATTGTACAAAAAGACAACACAAGTGAGTTGACTCTTCATCATTGTCGTCAACAGCATCACTCGACACATCATCACTCATAGACATCATCGAACATCACTCGACACATCATCATCATGGCTCATCCTCTTCAGGTCAGATTATATAGTTTGAGAATGGCTCACACATACATGACCGACAGGGAGATGTTGCAATTCAACAACAACACTCTTCGCTTCACCGAAATGAATCACGTCAACCTGCTGAAAGTGGTGAGAAGATGAGAAAACTGAGAGAAAACTGAGAGAAAACGAGTATGGATTCTGTACAATAGACGACACCATCAGTATCATCACGGAGATGGTAGAGAACAGTCTGGCAGGTGATTGTGACTTACGTACGACATCGCTGACGCCAGTCGAGATATCATCTATGACGTCACCGTCCCACTCAGCACCCTACAAAAAGTAGAAATCGTCTTAAAAATAGTAGAGGGTCTACAATATCTGAAACGATTGGAACTCCACCACATCTTACTCGAGGTATCCCATTCGAATGAAACCGTTTCACCAAATTGAAACGCACGACAGCCTGCCACCATATTGATGCACCACTCTGAATCACAAGTGAAATTATCAGAGTATTGGAAATTAGCATTGGATACGCACGAGCTGAAGAATCAAGACACGATCGATTTGCGATATAGAGCGCCTGGTGAGATATCAGACGTGATGTCGTGTTGATGATGGTGTAGAATCGGTGGACAAGACGAATCTGAAATTGAAGACGGGGACGAGTGAAGAGGTGTACAGCATCGGCATCATGTGAGTCATGTCATGATCGATCACATCGCATCTTCATGATGGAGGATGTGTCGTCTCATCAATCGCGTCCTCGTCATTCATCATCACCTTCATCATCAATCATCACTTCATCATCACCTTCATCATCACCTTCATCATCAATCATCACTTCATCATCACCTTCATCGTCATCATGTTCATCTTGTTCATCATCGAGACTGACACGATACAGAATGTACGAATTACAGACCAGGTCCCCTGCCTACGGATGTGAGTCCCATCACATGACACGACATCAACATCACATCAAACATCACATCAACACAACATCAAACATCACATCAATATAACATCAACGTGACATCAACAGCCACCGCTACCTGGGATATCGTAAAGATGATGGAACGGGGAGAGCGGCCGGCACTACCTCCTGATGGCGTTCTGAATCGTCTCATCGGTGAATGTTGGCATCAGAGTCCGGAGGCCAGGCTCAGTCTGAGCGATCTACGCATCGAGCTTCAATCGCTATTGCAAGTGTTGTCCGCTCAGGTGATGATCGCATCATGTCGATCGCGATCGGATGTCATCGTTTGATGTGCATGATGGTGACATGACCAACTGATCTGCACGATGTCATCATCTGATCTGCATCACCACCTACACTGTCCCATCATCTCATCATCCGATCTGCATCACCACATCCACCTTCCCATCATCTCATCATCTCACCATCTCATCATCCGATCTGCATCACCTGATCGTCTCAGAAACACGACACGGGAGTCATCAAGTACTTCAACTCCGAGGCCATTCTGGGTCGATTAGAAGAATCCTACAAGGGAGGTTTCTCCAGATCGCAGATCATGACCGTCAGCGATCTCGACTCTCTCTTCGAAAACAATCATTTCATGGAGTGGGACATCTTCACGGACGCGGTGAGAAGAGAGGAAGGATGAAGGCCTGACTAGGGTAGATCGTTCAGATGTTGGGTGCCAGAATAGAACATCTCGAGGACATCAGAATCATCGTGACGCATACGAATGGGAAGGTGAGTCGATTCGTTTCATCATTTGCGATCTCTCGTTTTATAGAAGCGATGAAGACCAACTTTTTTTTGAATGATTCATCACGTTCATCGTATCCATATCGAAAATTGAACCACTTTATCTCTTTCCAATCTATCTCGTAATATAGAATGAAGCCACGCGATTCACGTTCACTTCATCGACTCACTCGCACAGGTATCCGCCTCCCGCTGGAAGCAGATCACAGAATGGTTTTCACCCATCACGAGAGAGGGAGATTTTCGCATTGTGGAATCGTACACTATATCGGATATTGCATTCATCGTGGGGAGACATTGGTTCTTTGGAAACATCGCCATGGAGGACTGCAGGATCTACCTCACACCGCAAGTACCTGACGGAACGTTTCTCATTCGATTCTCGAGCAAGGCGGGCACGTTCGCTCTCTCTGCCATACGTGGGAAGGTGTGAATTCGTCATCATCATCAGCCGTCTTGTGTGATCGTCGATCATCTTTGTGGTGATCGTCATCTTTGTCGCGATCATCACGATACGATCATCATCCATCATCTTTACATCGATCATCATCATCGCGAACTATCACCATCATCATTGTCCCCATCTCATCTCATCACGATCCAATATCTCACTTGACGTAGGAATTATACCACTGGAGGTTCCACCTCGAAAAGAAGGGACACGACTTCAAATTTGTATTAGAGAATCGAGACTTCAACAACTTGACCTCTCTCATCTCTTACTACCAACAACACGACATACCAGCACGAGGCAGGCCAACGTTTCGCCTAGCAGAAGGTTTAGACAGAAGAACCTTCTTCACTGTATAAAATCGAACACTCTTGACCCTACTTTATCTGTACAAGGGAGCGGTCGGTTTTAAGGTTTAACGCGTCAGTAGTCTTCCCTCAATCGACTGACGTTTCCCGCCCTCTCTGTCGTGTAGCCTTCCCTCCTCCCTCTGTCTCTTCCGTCGGCATAGTTTCCGTATTGGTTGTGGTAGGGATTTTCTCTCTCGTTTCTCGATAGAACGGGTGTCAGCGAGACAGAACGACTGCTTCGGTCGGTATCCTTCCTTCCTCCTTGAGGTAGACTCATGGCCTGTTGTTCATGAGCATCATCGTCTTCACGATCTGGATGGTGATGGTGATGTCATGTCATTTGTCATCAACCTTCATGATGTCGAGATCATGGTGATCTGTTGTGATGATGGTGATCTGATGTGTTGATGATCTTCATGATGTTCTCACCCTCTCTCTTTCTCTCTTTTCTCTGTCCATTCTCTCCCTCCTCATCTCTTCGATACTCTTCTTTCCTTCTCTCTTCGGTACGTCTTTCATCTTCTTCCTCTCCTCCTATTTCTCTTGAACAGAGAGAAAACGATCGTTTCACTCACTCTTCTCTTCTCTTCTTCTTTCTTTCTCATCCTCTCCTGATGTTGTGCTCTGCGGTAAGAAGAGAGGTGACCGTGTAGAGCCTCGTCCTCTGCCCTCTTTATACTGTCCTCTCGTTCTCTCTTGGCCGTGACGAGCTGATCCATTTGGTACATCGGATCTTCTTTATTTCTCCTGTCTTCCCTCTTCTTCTTCCTACATCACGATCAGATGAGCGACCATCGCCATCGGACGTCTCACTTTCTCGCATCTACGTTCTTCTCGTCGGTGATGAAGGCTGCACCTGCCTTCTGTTCGTACCAAGGGTTCAGTGTCTTCTTGTCTACGAGCATGGTGGACATGATGGACACGTTGAGTTGTTTGAGTCTTTCGGCTTCCAATCTCTCCTTGGCCGCATCGATGATGTTGAGTGGCTCCTTCTTCTCTTCTTTCTTCTCGGGGACAACTTCCTCCTCTTTACCGTGGATCTGCATCATGTCAACATGTGAGATGTTTGTGATCGAATGGCTCACCGATTCGTGTTCTAATTTCGATAGAAAGTCTAAACCGGAGTCTGGTGCACCTTCTTCCTCGACTCTCTTCTTCCTCCATGTATCACCCACAGGTACCGTGATGTCGTCGTTCTTATCAAAAGTTCCTTTGCTATCGTTTGCATCAGTTCCACTCGATACGACGGCCGTGCATCATATCACTCACTTCTTTCGCAGCATCTTCTCTGCTTTCATGAAGGATTCTTTTGGCTTGGCTTTTATCGCTGCCTCGGCTCTTGCCTGTAACATGGCCTCTGTCACTATCTCGGTGGGTGGTTCATCGATATCGACCGGTTCGCCGTTTGCCTTCCTCTTCAACAACTGATATCTTCTCTTGGATTCCGCCTCTTGATGGAGTCTCCTCTGTTCGCGGAGCTCTGTCTCGTGTTCGGCTTCATCGTTCTTGACTTTGGCGATGTTGTCTCTGTTCCAGACGTGCCATGATTTATGGTGCAGAAGGTGAAGCGCCATGTGTTCTCCTTCGTGATGAAATAAAATGAAGATGGGATGTCACTGATGTGATCTGTGCCATTTTTCAGGATTTGCAATTGCTCCATATTCCTTTTCACATCACCATGTCAGAGCTGGTCCTCAGTCCCGCTGCCATTCACCTTCCAGGGTCCCCCACCATCGCTGCGTTGAATGCAGTTCGAAATTTGACACAGCAGGGAAAGAAAATCATCAATCTCGGCATAGGTGATTCCCTCATCTCTTTGTCGTGATGTGAAATTGACACTCACCATGATCAGGCGAGATGGTTCCAGAGATTCCAACACCCGATCTCATCAAGACTGGGATGATCGAAGGTGATGATTCTACCTCCTTCTAAACTCAAATGGGACAGCGATCCACGCCGATCAATACGGATATAACCCGGCCGAAGGTTGTCCAGAGTTAGTTTCGGCCCTGCGAGATGATTTGGAGGAGAATTTCGGGTTGCATTACGAATTAGACCAGATCGCAGTGTGTTCCGGGCCGAAAGAAGCCATCTCTAAGGCGATGAGTGTTCTATTGCATCACAGTCTCGAGAGAAACGAGGTGACATCCATCATCTTCATGTCTTCGCAGGACGACAAGAACGTCAACAGCTGAGTCATTATCACAGGTGATCACTTGGGCACCCATTTTCGAATCGTACACGAACGTTCCATCTTATTTCACAGGTAAACCCACCATCATCTTAGACACGGTGAGGATGATGGTGATCATCGTTCGCGACACTGATGACGTAAGGACGAACACTTGAACCCCGATCTCGACCAATTGGAGAGATTCTTAGAAGAGAACAACAAGAGAATTGCCATAGCGACAGTCAACACACCAAACAACCCGACGGGACAAGTCTATTCAGAGGAGGTATAACATCTTCATCATCCCTCACCCTCTATCGATTCCATTCGCATCCTCATGAGTCACATCCTCCTCCATCGAGAATAAATAGAAAAATAAATCATTTATTTCATCCTCCTCACCGTATCATCAGGTCGTCAGACGCATGGCATCCATCTTCTCTAGATATCCTGAGATCGGTGAGCTACTCTCCATCCTCCTTCCATTCTAAGAATATCATCAGCCATCATCTCCGATGAAGTCTACCGTTTCATGCTGCACGATGACTCGGTCCACCACAGCATCGCCAAATTCATTCCAAACCAGACCATCATCGTCTCTGGCATCTCTAAAGAGGTACATTATTCCATTAAGACATAGATGTTGACCCGCGATAGATATCAGGAACTGGTTTACGCCTAGGATGGCTGGCGGCGCCGAAGCACGTGACCCAGGCCGTAGTCAATTTGGGAGGAAATTTCACATCGTGCAATCAACTCCCCATTCAGTTGGCATACGCAAACTTCTTAAGAGCTGATCGAGACATGACGATGAGGTTCTCTGTGAGAGACAAGGTGATCATCTCTTCCGAGACGACGTCTCATCTCATTTCGAAATGATGAGGTCTCATCGTGATGTGAATGGAATGAACGGTGCAGGTTGGCCTGAGAAGATCAGCACTGCTACAAGCCATGCACTCTCTACCTGGTTTCTCTAAGCTCGATTTTGAAGATCCACTGGGTGCATTCTACATGTTTCCATCCGTGAAGAGGTTGATGGGCCATGTGATGCCCGATGGAAGAGTCATCGACAGTGATGTGAAGGTGTCCACTTATCTGCTGGAGGCGGCTGGTGTCGCTGTGTTGCCAGGATCAGCGTTTCACAAGGCGGGATACATCAGGATGGCTTACGCTTGTCACTCTGTGGAGAGATTAGTCCAGGCGGCAACTCTGATGTCTAAAGCACTGTGTCAGCTGAAGGAGGCAGAATAGATGTATCATCAAGAGATACTGAATGGTTTTTACCTCTTTTTCTGACTTCATTAGAATGATGTAGATACTAGACATGCCGCCTTTTCATCCTTGTTTTCAAGTTGAATTCAATTTGAGCCCCATCAGATCATGCTCAGCTTGGATGAATTTCAACGCGAGTCACGTTCCTTCTCAGCTCTCTCTCAATCGCTCAAAGAAGAATCGTGGTCGTTGATTACAAATACAGAAGGTGACATCCAATGTTGAGGTAGGTATTGAAGATTACAGCACTTCCTTGTGAGAGGAACAATGTATACCTGAAAAGAGATCGTGATCTCTATCTCCCTCTGCAATCGATTGTTGAAGATGATGCGGAAGTAGCCCTGCCATCCATCTCTGAGGTCGATCCGTCTGCGACAGAGATCACACCAAATGACGGCATCCGATGTGTCTATCACATTCTGTACAGTGTCTCATTTTGTGTGCCCGTCTTATACTTCAACTTTACACGATCAGGTATACTCCAATACCCACTCGTCTTCTAAAGCCATTCAGACGGCCGGCCTCTGTCTCTCGATCACGTCTGGTCCATTCTCGGTCTGACACAGGGCGACAAATCGTACGGCATCATCACCCAAAATGCGAGTCAAGACATCCACACATAGAACCTCACACATTCACAGGAACACCCCGTCATCGGACTTCCCTTCTATTTCGTCCATCCATGCAACACATCGGCCCTCTTGAAAGACATGGAGCACATCCGAAGAGAAGGTCAGAACAAGATCGCAGCATGGCTCACCATCACGGGACCCGTGGCCGGTCTCAACTTTTCTCATGCCTTCATCGACATCTTCTGACAAAATGAAACGCATCGCGATGTTAACATGAAACTCTTTATATGTTCAATCTCTATTTGCGGGGAACAGGATCGACGTCGTTGCTCTTCAATCTCTTTGTTTCGTTCTCCAAATTCAAACCGAGAGTGCTCTCGACAAATTTTCCCACCTGATGTGTGTCATCATCGGCCGTCACGATGGTTGCAATGATGATGATGATCACCTCGATGTTTTCTAGGTTTCCCCTCAGTTTTTCGGTGTTAGGACCGTAAGCGTACAAGTTGACATCCACTCCCGTGTGAGCCAGAGTGGTCCAACCTATCCTCTCATCAGTCCATCATCCATCACGATCATCATCATCATCATCTCACCCAATCTCGCTCTGTCAGAGAACACGTGTCCCACTTGTATGATGGTATCGTCCAACGTCATCGAAAAGGTAGAGTTGATCTTAAACTCTTCCGCGTCAGTCAAGTCCATGTTGTAGTACTGCTTGAAGATCGATCTCGTCTCGTTCTTCTCTCTCATCTGAAAGAGATCAGAGATGATTCGTGTGAAGGCTTTCACCTTGCTGGCGATGATGTAAGAAGAAGCTTTGGCCTGGAGGAGGAGCTCTGGTTTCCATTCGTAGTATTTGACTTGACCGAGGGTGAGACCTGCTGGTCATCAACATCTCACCTCTATCATCATCGCGATGATGATGTTGATGAGTGATGATTGATCATGATGGATCATGATGGATCATCGTGATCATCAAAGAGGAGCTCTCACCTCCTGTCTCGTGATCGGAAACAGACACAACGATCGTGTTTCCGTCCTTCTTTGCAAACTCCATGACAGTCTTCACGGCCTCTTGATAAGCCATGATGTCTCTGTAATGGCTCGGTGCATCGTTCGAATGTCCGGCGTGATCGATGCGACTCCCTACCACAGTCAGCTCGTCTACAACGTTGTAGACGGACTCACCTTCGATCAGCAGCATGAAACCACGATTGTTAGGCTTGTTCGATAGCAAGTGGATGGCTTTCGAGACCATTTCAGATAAGGAAGGTTCGACTTTAGCATCACGGTCGATGTCGTAAGACATCTGTCCCCTCGTGAAGAGAGACAAAACGGGAACTCGGTTCACTTGTTCCCATTCTGTCATTGTGAATCAAGTTTCATTTTTTCATTTCTAAAGATAAAACTCACCCGACAAGTTGGAGGTCACAGTGTAAGAATAAGGATCTTTCTTTGCCTCTTCGAATAAATCTCTTCCGTCTTTTCTCTCGTTCCAGTAGCGTGATCCACCTCCGAACATGACATCGAGCCCCGCTTTCATCTTTTTTTTCGTTGAGATACGGATTTACGATTGGGACGGCTCACCTGCTGACTGGCAATGAAATCTTCGGCATCACGGTGAATGCTGTGAGAAGAGAAAGAAGCTGTAGACTCGATCAGCATGATGATCGTGATGATCGCGATCATCACCCGGTGTCGCATGAGAGAAAGAGCTGGTGACGACGATTCCAGTAGCCATTCCCTTAGATCTCCCGGCTTCAAATAAATTTCCACACGGCTGCTTGTTCTCGTCGACACCGATGGCGTTGTTGTAAGTCTTCAGAGCACAAGAGTAAGCAGTCGCTCCCGCCGCGCTGTCTGTGACCCAACTGTCCGAGCTGACATTTATCAGTGAGATTTCGCGTGTTGAAACGTACCTGTACGTACGAGCCGTTCCCACCAGGTACTCATCGAGGGGGAGGGGATTGGTTTTGATCGTCGGATGCGATGGATCGTAGTTGGGAGTGGTCTCCACCGCGTTGGTCACTCTCGCCATGACCTTTTCGGATCAGTGACATCGTCATCGACACGATGGGATCGCATTCTAAAGGTGTATGGACGATGAGATTTCACCTGACTCGCGGGACCATATCCGTCGGAGATCATGAAGATGACGTTCTTATATGTTCCGTTGTCGTTTGTGTGGGTTCTCGCTACGGAGGTGATGATGATAAGGAGGAAGAGGAGGAGGAGAACTACGAGAGAGCCCAACGCTATCCATTGGGTTCGGGGAGCGAATTGGTTCGCGTAAGGTACTCTCGCTAACGGTCCCCTCTTGACTCCATATCTATCATTGGGCATATCAATCGATCGTCCCAACGGTTTGCCTCGATATGGAATCGATTCATGCTCATGTCTGACTCACTCTGGGTCGTCTAAGAGGTCATCACTCTGCAGATTCCATTCGCCCCGACGCATTTTTACTGCAGACCATCAGTGAGAAGAACGGCTGTCACGTGAAACATCTACCAGATAGGTACTACTCCGCGTGCGTGTTCGAGGCTCGGCCTCGCAATGACTGGCCCACCGGTCGGTGGTTGAGTGTAGATTCAAAGAGTTCATTTCTAGCGGCTTTCGGACAAAAACGAAAGAGAAAGACACAGATAACCCACTATGTACCACTTTAATTCAACAGAAAGTCCAAGCTCAGCTTCCGCCGCGGCTCTTCCATTCTAGGTGACGCGTTCGTACTCGTCGTCGCGTCAATGTTGCTCGAGTTGTCCTCCAAGAGGTGGAAGGGTAGCATGATGGAGGAGAATCCGGGGTGTGGTGGTGATGAAGTGGGAGATGCTTGTGGCAGATCGACTTCGGATGAGTTGGGTGATGACAACCGGAATGGAGTGATCTCCACCGAAGATCGTTCGTGTGTGAGGAAGTGTCTCTTGCATGATGATGTTGTTGAGAAGCGTTTCGAGCAGTATGAACATGAGAAGGGTTTCTCTCCAGTGTGAGATCGCAGGTGCTGTTTCAACGCGGACTTTTGATTCCACCTCTTGCCGCAACCTTTGTATTCGCAGACGAAGGGTTTCTATAACAGAGTCAGTATATGTCCTCCGACATCCTCTTTCGGTCGTTCACCTCTCCCGTATGGATCCTAGAGTGCATCTCCAAGTGGGCAGGGCGTAAGAAGGCCTTGCCACAACCATGGACATCGCAGACGTGGGGTCTTCCCTTGTGTGATCGTGTGTGGTCCAAGTAGCCCCTCTTGGATCGAAACATGCGGCCGCAGTCCTCTTCTTCGCATCTATCCAAGTCTTAGTAGGTGTACGTGGTCGCCATGGATATAGTCCACACCTGTATTGCTTGTCGCTGCTGTTCCTCTTCAGCTCACAGGCGGCATTGATGAGTGTGTCCATCTCGATATGTGAGTGTGTGTTGCTCCTCTGTGTGTTGACCGTTGAGCTGCCAAGCAGAAATGGATCAGAAGGGGAACAAAATAGAAGAACAGAAGGCGGAAGTTAGTATCACTTCTCCATGACTCCACGACGTCGTAAGGATATTACGATAATTTGAGGGCTACATAATCCCCCGCGGACTGCCTCGAAGACTATAGCATCATCGTGTTGACCCTCCTGTTGCCAAGACAGCCCATGACGATCATCAAACTGCTCGACCTGAATCGATTTCGCCCCGGTAGCGAGCAGACCGTCTCACGTGGTTCTATCTCGTGTCGTCGCCTTAGAGAATTCGGCAGTGTCGGCTTCGCTGACCCGGCCGAAATCTCTGCAATTGAATCCCCCTGACAACTTATAGGACGACCTTATCCAATTCATCGTATAAACTAGATTTTAATGGGCGTTGACCCGTGAAATTTAGCCGTACTACACGCGATAGTCGTTATGACTACCGAAATCAAACTAAAATAGAGCTGCCGCATCGTCTTAGCAACTGATGATCATCATACGGTCACACCACCCCATCTACTCCGGTGCTTTGTTTACAGTCAATTGACTTCCAGCTCCAAACGGCTGACTATCGCTTCGTCAACATTTACTCGCTTAGAGTAGGGAAAGGGCGTTTGATTCTTCGTAGAGGGGACATATCATAAATATCTGGCAATCGGTCGCTCTATGGCTTGCGGCACCATATACCTTTTCCTCGTGCGCTGACAAGTTATATAGAGGATGAGTTGCCCTATAATAGATAAACCATCCGTAATAACTCCCCGTTCATTTCTCACCACAGAAGAGCGACACCTCATGCGATGAACGCGACGCCAACTCCTTCAGACATGAAACTGTGTTTGTGCATATGCTCTTGTTTTGTCGGGTGTGGAGAGTAATTACGTTTTAAAGGCAACTGATCCCACACAGGATGCGACCGGAACAACCCAGAAATGTGTCATGCTCGCGGAAATGAGCATTCGTCATATGTATTACCGATTCACGCCCAGGACTCGCCTCAGGGACCCCACACCTGAACCTTCGCCTGTGGTTCGCGATGAGAGCGAGAACGAGAGATCCGGTGGACACTCGCTCTTCTTTGATGTCGTCTGGTACAATGAGAGACATGATATTCGGCGATCGATGTCGTAATGCCCTTCTGTTGGAACCGGATGGTGACGGTGATATCAAAACAATGCTGCCAAAATCGTACCTCATTCTCAACGCTGGTGATATAACTCACGAATCAAGTTGTAGATTTCTCTGTTCTTTTATTCTGCATAGATGCCCTCGAATGTTTTAGCCTCGCGAGGGTTCTCTCCTTCCACCACCATCGTGATCTCCACCAGCCACCACCATCGTGATCTCCACCAGACTCGGTCTCACCTCTTCCCTCCGTGCACTGCGCGATCAACTCGGCCAACCTCTGCTCCACTCCATCATCCGTGCCAAAGTCCACGCCCAACTTTGTCGTCTCTTCTTCGGAGAGATGCTGATTCTGGGTTGCCAGAGTCCACAGCAAGACACCCACACTCCACACGTGCAGACCAGCCTCGTATGTCTTCCTCTCGTAAACTTGAGGTGATAGGTGGAGGGGTCGATTTTTCGCCGTGTAAGACGATCCTTGCGTGACGAGAAGAGAGGAACAGTTTAATTTCGCTTGGTCGCCGCTCAGTAAGATCTGATGAGATGAGATGACACATCACATCGAGACCGATTTACCTTCTTTGGTGTGACCAAAGTGTGTACGAGACTCAGGGAGGACAGGTAAGACAGTCCTTGACTCACTGCACTCGCTCTGGCTTACGTCAGCCACTTCTCGTCTCATCCTCTCACATTCTAAAGATGGTGGTCACGTTCATCCTTCCACATTTCGACAGATGTTCGTGAAGGCTGACGTCCATCCACTCCATGACGATGTAATTCTCTATTTTTCTTCAGAGATAAGATCAAGCTGTGTGGTTCTTCACCTTTGAGATGACAACCGAGATATGGCACGATGTTTGGATGATGTAACTCCTGTTTTATCTCAATCTCAATTCAACATGACGTCATTTCACCTTCAGTGCGTCGCTCACTCTCAATGCATCATAATTAAGTGTCATCTTTTTTACGGCGACGGTGGATGTCTCTTTGTACACACTCCGCCACACTTGTCCTCTCTTTCCTTCGGCCACTTTTTCTTCAAAGTGTATGCCCTCGGTATCAATCAACATCGACATGGACAAGATCAATTCATCCTGCATGACGTTCAGCTTGGATAAATAAACACACAACATCTCACCCTTTTGTGGCGATATCGTCTGTACAAGATAAAAGACACGATGAGAACCAAGGCTAATCCTCCCACCACACAGCATATAGACATAATGATGACAGTCTTATTTGTTTTCGTGTCTGTCGGTGCTGGAAGAGCAGACATAGTGACCTGAATACCGACGGAGAAATTCGTCAGATGATCGGATTGACAGATGGCAACGTCACCGTCTACAACGAGACTGACACTGTCTCTGGACCAGACTATAGTCTCGTTCCAGTACTGACACACCGCATCTGAAATATAATTTGAGTGGATGACATCAAGATGATGTCCCTTGTTATGTATCGACAGATACGGATAGACATCAGGATGGATGAAATGGCTCACGATAGCCTGATGGAATGGTATCGATCGTGCCCATCGAAATATTGATGAGAGAATCTAATCTTCTGATATCGATCTCTCTTCCCCTCTCGTACACGCTGACTCTAAACACCTTACTGAATCTGATTTTGTCATCAGTGATGAGATCGAATCGAATCCAACATCACATTGATTGATTGTGGACAAACTGGAACGGATTGAAAGATAAAGCCGAGAGAGACACGGAAACTGAGCGAAAATTCAACGAGAGATCGTTAGTTCGGATTCGAAACATCACTCTGTTCAGATATGATGATGGATGATGGTATCGATACTGCGATACCAGTGTCATTGATGGCGCTGCGAATGGATTTCATTCCATTCGATGTCTTATCGTAGGTCCGTAACTTGATCGATACATCTGGTGTGATGTACTCAAAGGTGGAGGTGTTGCGAGTCAGAGCTAAAATGACGGCCGAGATGAATTTAGCGGCCTAAAATCGTCACATTTCTGTTCATCGCTGTATCATACCTCCATATCATTCGGTAGTGTACGATTGAGAATGATCTGCCACTCGTTCATCTCCAATCGAATCTTCTCTCTCACCTGCGCCTCCTGCGATGACAATTGTGTGTCATTATCGTACAGCCTCTGTACTTGTGCGGTGACGTTGATGAATGCATTATCGGTTGACATCGATGCGGGCATCGTACTGCTCGTGATCGAGCTGCTGGTAGAGAAGCTAAATGACGTTGAGGCAGTAGAATCTGTCGTAGAGGTGGAGAATGTGGTAGTACTGGAGTCTGTTGTAGTACTGGAGTCCGTTGTAGTGCTAGAGGTTGTGGTAGTGCTAGAAGATGTAGTGGTGCTGGAAGATGTGGTGCTGGATGTTGTGCTAGAAGTGGTCGAACTGGTGGTACTGCTGGTTGGGCAAGGTAGATATGTGACAATACAAGACGGAGACGCTTTTATCTGTGGTAGACATGTTAGAGGGTTACCACTCAAATCGCACGTGCCCGACACGTTGATGTAACCGATGTAAGTGAAATTGTTATCACTCAGGAGGAGAGAAGAGAGTGGAGAAAGACTGGCGTCCCTATCCGAAATGTTACCAGCGAGTCGATTGTGGCTCAGATCCAACGTAGAAAGAGTAGGTAGATTGATGATCTCGTCAGCTATCTCTCCTGCGGCACAAATCAACGATGTGATTGCGTGTTCCGACTCACCTTCAAATTTGTTATCGTGAAGATCTAATGCCGATAGATAAGATAAGCTTCCAATCGAAGCAGGAATTCCTCCGGTCAGCCGATTTGAAGAGGGATCGAGATGGTTCAAGGTGTTCAGACTGCCGATCGACGGGTGGATGCTTCCGTTCAGTCCCCTGCCGCCGAGAGAGATATCGATCGGTACCGTCTGAGATCTATCGCAGGTGACGCCAACGAAATCAATCGAGTTGCAGACCTGAAACTAATGAGTCACAACGAATCAAATCCACCGTTCACATCAACTCCCAGCTCCACACTGCTATCCTGATCCTATCCCCAATTCTGGCTCACAGGCAGTGCCAGTTGATTTACATTTTTCCATCCAATTTTGAGCCAAGGAGCATCGGGCTGTCAAGTTTTGCCGAAGCCTCCGTTCTGAAGAATAAAATGAATCTCACTCGATTTATTTCTCTTTACGATCAAGAAGAGCAAAGATGAGCCAAGAAGAGAGAAGATCGATTAAACACAAGAGATTTCTAATCTTTTGACTTCTGCAGAGTGGGCATCAATTGCCCAAGGCTACGAGAGAAGGATCTTGTGTTAGAAATGATGACGGTCATGCAGTGAATCGATCATATTACCTGCGATTGATAGGGAATACCTGTTCAATACCACAGTCAAGTGTTTCAATGTGCATCATCGCGTCATTGCCAACTCAGAAGAGGATCATCACGCACGCAGAATTTGTAACTGAAAGACTTCGATCTCAGACAGAGCAACCAATTGCGTCTGAGATCATCAGTCGAGTCCTGAGAGCGCTCACTTCCGACGTTGTTTCCCGTCGGTCGACACATTCGCGTGAAAATGTCCATATTTGTGAGAAAAGATCACCAAGGCACAATTGAAATAATTTGGAACTATCAGAACATCATCATCCATGCGACCCCTTCTGGTCGTGCTCGCTCTATTTACATTCTCTTCGGCATGTGACCTGGCGTGCCAGAATGGAGGGACCTGTTCTGAAGAGGTGTGTTCGTGTTGTAATGGAGCGACATCGAATCTCTGTAGGTATTGTCTGATTCAACGAGAATACCGAGCTGCACGTGCTCCTTCTATTACGACGGACCAACTTGTGAAACACCTTGGCGGAATGATCCAAAGTGGGTGACATGCATCAGACAGCCATCTCATCCGCACAGGTACATGATCCTGGTCAATGTCTACACCGCCTACACGGTCATCCTCTTCTTTGTGCTTCTTTGTTGGATCGGCTACGAAGTCTGGAAGGGAGGTAAACAGATATGGACAAGATACCGCCTCGTCACATATAGCATCTGCCTCATCGCCTTCGGCGCCTTTCGTGAGAACCATCGACGACGAGACGATTGACTTCTCAATAGTACGAGTTTTACTCTTCTGCATCGATGCACACACAATCAGAGGCATCCTTCCAGCGTCTGCTTATCAAATGCTATATTCCGCCTCTTACATCTGTTGGTGCAGTGTTCTTTTTTGTGTGGCCGTCTATTGGTGAGACCATCATCAAGTCGTCGTCGTGCGTCGTCACGTCATCGTCCCGTCACCACACCAATATAACACCAGGATGGATCTCGTAGAGACGGGAAAATTGTCCGTATACCCTCACAAGCGTCTCTACTCGTTCATCCTCTTAGTCTCGACTTACGTCACACTCATCCCGGTATCCATAGCCTTATCTATCTACCAACACACGACCATTGCGCTCGTTCTCTACAATGCAGTATGTCTATCGATCGTCCTGGCTTTCGTAGGGATGACGATTTATTTCGGAGTCAGCCTGAGGAGAATGTTCGGTGCAAAAACGTCGTTAGACCATCTGAAGACCTTTTTGAATAAGGTGAGGCACGATGACTACGAGGGCGATGCTGATGATGGAATCAGATCTTGAGGCAGATGATCGCGGCATCCGTGTGTTTCGTGTTATCGGCCGTGAGTGTTGTGTTGTTCTTGGCCCTCGCTTCCAATCGCTGGTGGTATATCGCCATCCACGCATCTCTTCGCCGTGAGATCATCATCGTCATCATCGCCGTGAGATCGGATGAGCTTCTCACACGGACAGTCGAGGAGTTTATTCTCTGCGCTTGCGTCATGTACATCTTCTCCAGGAAGAGACCTTCAGGGGAGAGAGAGACGATGAGAGGGAAGAGCTACAGCTTGAAGATAGTGCCCATCGCAACGACGTCAGAGAAGAAGACTGAATCAACCAGCGTCTCTGTATCGATAGAAGAAGAAGGCTCGAACGTCACCAGTCAATGTTGATCGTAAGACACAAGGATTTTAAAGAAGGATAAAGGAAGAGATTTATGTTTGTGATGTGGTGGATGATGTCTCCGTCTTCGTTTTAGCCCAAGGAGGGAATTGAGTCTCGTAGCTCCACTGTGGAGTGGAATATCTGTGTGCGTGTAGGTAGAGGCTCAATTGTTCTTCATCCGGGGCCAAGTGAGGTCTCATACACTCCGGACAATCTGACACCATCATCATCATCGTGTCATCATGCCGATGAGAGCGATGATGATGATCACCTGGATCGGATGCCTCTTGTGGCGTTATGTTGTTCTCTGATGATAAAGAGCTCTTCTTTCCTCTCCCGTAGAGAGGATCGTTAGATATGGGGTGTCCCAAATGATGAAGGTGGACTCGTATCTGATGCGTCCTGCCACTCTTTGGAAAGCCCGCGCAAAGTCAAGTCCCAATTCTTCGAAATAAAACGAAATAAAAGATACATCGCACGATGCTGGTGTCTTCTTCTGGATCGTAAGACATCTTTTGGAAGATGGTGCGAGACTCTTTCCCTTCAGATGATACGGTGTTGATTACGTTTCCTCCTCTCTGGACAACGATAGCCGCGTCTACATCTTGCTCTTCGCTGTTGAAATCAGTTGGAATTCGAACTTCTCTCGTGTGAATTCACTCACTCTGGAAAATTTCCATCGACCTGAACGAATCAGCTGCAGGTTGAAGGATGATCAATGTCATCGCGATGATCGTCACGAGATGATGGATGTGATGTGCACTCACTTTGGCGAGATACTCCTTCTGTATCAACTTGTCTTCCATCATACCACCGTACTTGGCCGCTATCTTTGCCGATCTGGCGAGGACGAGTATCCCTATTTTTTCAATTACTCCACATTTATTCTTGTGGTTCACCCGAAGTCAATCGATCTAAACGATAAATAGGGTGTAAATGGTCCAGAGAATGCTCCTTGGCTAAGACATACAGCACAGTATTGTGTCTATACCTTCCACAGGGGTGGACCTGAATTTTGTCAGAGGGAAGGAGAGTAGAGACACTCACGGGAATGGAAGCAGGTTTGTCGATGACGATGAGATCATCGTCGGTGTGGATGAATTGAATGTCGTTGGCCACTACGGGTGGCTCATGTCTAAGGTGAGAGGTGAGGGGAAGGATGGAAGAGAATACAATAGTGTGTGGGATCGTGATTGTTTTATAGGTGAGAGGTGATGGTAGATGGTACCTGTGTGTGCGATGGGATAGCTCGTCACCGTGTCTCAATAGAGTGTCTTCTTGGATGATCTCATCGTTAATTCGAATGTCTCCGTTTTTGATCTTCTTCTTCTGTGTTGTGCATTAGCTGATCCATGATGATGACACGATGGAGCACACGTAGTAATCTTCATCGTGTCCGCTGAATTCAGATACCATCACGTCTAATATCTTTCGATTGACCCATCTTCCCTTTGTGAAAGTCTATACGTTTCAGCCTTTCTCCATCATCACTGGAACATCTCACCTTGAAGTTGAAGTAATACGGATTTACGTGACGAAGCCCTTCAATTCTCAATAAAGATCCGCTGAGGAGAGCTCACCATCTTTGATGTAGCAGGTTGTCTCATCTAATTGCTCACGTGTCAAACCATCCGGTTTCGTTCTGTTGACAATCTTCCTTCTTTTGGCAGATGCATCAGATGGAGAGTTAGAATGCCTCTTGTTGGTGTCTCCTGCTGTTGACATCTGGTTTTGAGATTTTTTTCCGAGATCACATCAGATCACATCACCACGATCACAACAACGGGCACTCGATCATGCTTCGTCTCACCGTGAGTGCGGGAAAGGTGAAGGATCAGACTGTCCATCGAATTGAATGAACACAGATCCAAACACCTATCCTATGTTTCTCTCGTCTATCCACATCCTCCACACCCCTTCACACGACCCTTTCATCTTCGATATCATTCTCTCGGTAAACATCATCTGGATTCCCATGTTCCCAATTAATCATCATCACAGAGGGTATGCAGCCAGCAGAGACGGTAGAAAGTCACCAAACGTGACGAGTCGATCGAGCATCGGTTATGTCAGCCATAAGAAGAGCAGTGACGGTTCCAAACCAAAGACAGAGGAGGACAAATCAACATCCAAAGACAAATCCAAAGACAAACGAGTTCGACTGGAGCAGAGGGAAACCAAGAACGGATCAGATCTCTTCACATCATCGCCCAAGAATGCAAAGATGTGAGTCCAACAGGCTCATGCGATGAAAGAGTGACCGATTCCGATAGATTCGAGAGGAAACCAAAAGCACCACCGAAAAAAGTTGAATCTGCCTCCTCCACTCTGATGGAGGGCAGTTTTCCGCTGGACGAGGTGTGTCGATCGCGAATTATGCGACACCGATCACGATGATCTCGATCGTGTAGACGGTGACTGATAGAGAGCATAGGAAGCCAGCACACAGATGAGTAATGTGGTCGAGCAAGTACCGAGGAGACAGATGGATGAGTTGACGAAATCCGTATTGACTTCCACTCCAACGACAGCGCAGACTGTTTCTGCAGAGAAACCACAAGCTGTTCCAGAGAGGTGACATCGTCTTGATCATCACCATCATCATCTGCTTCCAATGATGTCCATGAACGGAGGGAACACACATGAAAGATTGAATTCTTCATTTAGATTTGGAGAGAGGATTTCAAAGATTCTGTCGCGTGCAGGTTACACATCCAGACGTGGTGCAGAAGAGTTGCTGAGAAAGGTGTGATTCTCATCACGTCTTGAGGCTGAACGTGAGCAGGAGAAAATAGTAGTGGATGGAAAGATATTGAGAGACCCGGCAGAATTGATCGACGCCGACAAAGCGAAAGTCGTTGTAGATGGTGAAGAGGTGATTGAATGATTCTCATCATATTCAACACGTGATCGATCATCGCATCGCGATCATCATCATCTAAAGTGCTCCTCCCACGATCGTCTTCTCATCATCGTGATTAGGTCAGTGTGTCTAGAAAATTGAACACACGATTGTGGATCTACAACAAGCCTTGTGGTGTTCTCATCACTAACGCGGAAGACGAGAATAGAAAGATTTTGGCTGAGATCGTAGCCAAGAGAGGTCTACCTCCTCTCATACCTGTGGTGAGTGCAGTGGATTCCTCGTTGCGATTAAGCATGTTTCAGGGTAGGTTGGATTATAACACGGAGGGCCTCCTTCTTCTCACGAATAACGGTGAGTCGAAAGCTGATGAGCCATCAACAAGATCCATCTGATGATCACATCGTCTCGATGATCACATCATGATCGAGCGATCTCGATCGTGTGATCATGATCATGATCATGTGCTGATGGATGATAGGGGACTTGGTGCAGCATCTGTGTCACCCTTCCAACAACTACAAGAGGAGATACCGCGTTTGCGTTCACGGCAACGTCACAGAAGAGAAGATCGAATCCCTCGTGAATATCCCTTCCATCCCATCACATTGAAATCATTTAGCGCCGAGGCATCTGGAAAGATGGAAAGAAAGTGTACGAAAACATGGAGTGCGTTGTAGAACAATCTCAAGGCAAGAAGACGTGGTTGAACGTGTCTCTCAGCGAGGGCAAGAACAGACAGATCAGACAGGCCATGGAGGTAGGAAAGAATAGAGAAGGGAGAATCTGAAGGGTGGCAGGCTCTCATGCTGCAGATCACTCGCATTGTCAGAGTGCAATACGGACCGTTTCTGCTGACGGAGCAACAGAAGTTGGGAAGCATCATAGAGGTACCTCTCAAGGGCTCGTTGAAAAAATTCGCAGAGATATAAAAGCGCGATGAGACAGAAAATTTTAATATACATCCAATTCCAATGGATCCATTCGCGTGGACCTCCTCTTTCTCTCACGACGTCTATCTCTAAGCAAGTTGAACGCGTTCGATGTTGTATAAGCACGTCCCTTCTTTCCATCGCACGTCTCGTATTCGATGGTGAAGCCCAGGCTGAGTGATCTCAACTCCAATTTGCTGCTGATCTGCGATGTTGAGCGGTGAGAAGAGACAAAAGAATCTACCTTGACTGCCATTGGAGGTGTTCTACTGTGAGCGATAGATAAGACGGTTTGCTTGCCTTGGGGTCCGATGAGTCGTTCTTGATCGACATGATCTAATGGTGTTCCATCACCGGTCAAGAGCTGCACCGTGACGGTACACAGCTTCAGGTTATTATATAGAGGGGAAGACTGTGAGATGTCATCAGTGACGTCACGAGATGGCGAGACGTACGGAGTCGATGACGATGATCGGCCGTGGTGAGAGGAAGCGGCTCTCGTTCTCGTATGATTTCCTCTGCTTGTTCTTCAAAGGCTCCAATAGATAGAATCCAAGCGATTCGTGTGATTCGAAGTCTATGGAGGCCGGCACGGCTGACTTATCCTTTCTGTTCTGATATTCGATCTCTTGCGTCCACATATCATCGATCCACTGCAATACGAGGCGTAGTGGAGGCCCTAGAGCTACCTCGGTCGATTCGCAAGCCTTGAGCATCTTTCGACTTTGACGAGGGGCGATGTATGATAATTTTCGCTTTCGTGTACTGTGGGAAACGGGAGAGATGATAGGGCCCTTCTGACGTTGGAGAACAAGGAAGCATTACAGATCTCTCTCATAAATATGGTGTGGAAGGCCTGTTTCGGTGGAGTCGTATGAGGCATCCATCACTATATAGATCAATTATGCATGGATACGCGAGGAGTTCGTGAGAAATCCAGTGGATGTCAGATCTGGTCGATCTGGAGATCTATCGATCTGCAGTATTTCCGCACTTCAACGCATCATTACATGCCTTATGTAGGAATACGCATTTAGATAGCGGTTCCCTGGCTCATACTTTGGTTACTTCCAATCGTGTGATTAGCAATGAAGGTTCCTCTTTGTGGAATATGTGGTGCCTGTGACACCATACAGTTTGGTGGGCGATTTTTTGGTGGGAGAATGGGTGGAGGTGGAAAGTGGAAGCAGACACTCACATGTTCTTCGGTCACCTCACATTGCGCATATAATTGTGTATGACGTAATGCGACTCAATAGCGCTGCAACATGCAGCCTTATGAACACTTGTGGGACGAAGTTCTATCGTTCTTTCCCACACCTGACGAGCGCCTTGTTTCACTTGAAAGAAGATCCGTGACAGTGATCTCTGCATCACCAGGTCTCGTAAACATGCAACCTGGCGATAGCACACAAAAGAGCTACCCGTTATAGCGAAAGCAAAAAACGCTCAGAATTGACCTCTTCTTGTCTTTGCCACAGATGTGCACACCAACCGCATAGCCGAGGCGCGAAGGTTCAGGCGAGAAAGAATCGACGGGATGCGTCGGTCGTCTTTATTCTGCGACGTGCGAATTTACGCATCGAAGATCGTCATCCACATTTCTAAGATGAAGCCGGCGGGAAGAGGACAACCTCCTTCTGGTGCAGCCGCAGGTGCGGGAGCACCTAACGCTCCAGCTGCAGCAGCTGCATCTCCATATCCCACTCTATCTGGCAGTGTCATCAACCTATCCAAGATGAGGGAAGAAGCACGTCGTGCACTGATCGAGCTTCTCGACTCTGTGAAGGGAAAGAAGGTCTTGGTATTGGATCCGAAATTGAGCGGACCGCTCGGGCAAGTCGTAGAAATGGCATTACTCAAAGAACATGGAGTGGAAAAGATCTATTACGTTCAGAGTGGAAGGTTCTCTACGGATAGTAGAACCATCGTCTATCTGATTCGACCAAGGTGAGAAGACACAATTCACGTGACGATTCAAATAGACTTCATCGTGAACATCTCTCAGATACATCACCCCATAACACTGAATATGTAAAAATCATTGAAAACCAATCGATTAGATGTCACATCACTGACCATCACAGAGTTGAACTCGCCAAACGTATCGCAGAAAACATCGAAAATCACAAGAACGAAGGGCAGTCTAAAGAATATCACGTGTTCTTCGTTCCCAGAAGCACGACCATCTGTGTCACCCTCCTCGAAGAACATGGAGTAGACAATGGTGAGAAGCGACCTTTACATGCTCTTCTCATCATCTAAGTGGTCACCATGGGAGAGTATCCATTAGATCTCATCCCTTACGATGACGATGTGCTCTCTCTCGAATTGGATTCCAGCTACAGAGAATGTTTCTTAGAGGGAGATCGCTCTTCATTGTATTACGTCGCGAGGAGTATCATGAAGATGCAGGCCAGTTTCGGTGAGCCTCATCATCACCTCTCCTCCTCTTCTCCTTCATCATCACCTCGTCCGTTACATCACATCACGAGACGAGCGTAAATAAAACAAAATAAATTGACGATGCAAGGAATCATCCCAAAGATCACTTGGAAGGGCAACGCATCTCGCCTCGTCGCCGAGATGTTGGGCAGGATGAGAAAAGAATTCGAACACGAACTTCCAAACACATCACCCGACATCGACCAACTTCTCATCATCGATCGCGAGGTCGATCTCATCACACCCCTCCTCACCCAACTCACTTACGAGGGTCTAATCGACGAGATCTTCGGCATCAGCAACTCATTCGTGGAGATCGACCCCAACATCATCGGAGCCGTCGCGGCTAAGAAAGACGGACCACCTGTCGATCCCAATAGAAAACACAAAGTTCCACTCAATTCGGGAGACAGAGTCTTCTCCACGTTGAGAGATCTAAATTTCAACAACGTCGGGCCGCTGCTGAACAAGAAGGCCAGGGAAATCGACGAGTACTATAAGGTGAGAGGATGGGAGGGAGAGGGGCTCATGAGATGCAGCAAAGACACAACAATTTGACTCCACCTCAACTGAGAGATTACATGAAGAAATTCGCGGCGACGCAGCAAGAGCATCTGTCCAGTACAACGCGTGAGCTAGATCCATCGTCTACAACCGGCCAACTTATATTCGATCGCTGAGATCATTTACAGACACTGCCGTCGCGTTGCACATTCAGAAGGTAGTGAGAGACCCTGCTTTTCTATCTCGATTGGAGGCGGAGGTCAACCTGATAGGAGAGAGCAACTCTATCGATGACTACATCGAAGAGTGCATCAACAAGCAGGAACCATTGGTGAAAGTCTTGCGGCTCTTGTGTCTCACCTCGCTTGTGAACAATGGACTGAAGGTCAAGATGCACGAATTTTATAGAAGGGAGATCATTCAGGTGACAACATCACCTGACTCAAAATCAGAGCTACGGCTTCGAACACATCCTCACCCTGGACAACCTCGAGCAACTCGGCCTCCTCAAGCGACAAGAAGGAAAGAACACTTTCCCCAGCGTCCGCAAGAATCTCAACGTCTACAGCGAGGACGTCAACGAGAGCGAGCCCAAGGACATCAACTTTGCCTACTCTGGCTACGCTCCTCTGTCCATTCGAGTCATCCAGAACTCGTTCAAACCCGGATGGGAAGTGAGAGACGATCTATTGGGGCCTCAAGATCGCATGACACAGACCCTGAATGGATCGACCGATAAGCTGCCGAATTCGACGAGAAACAACGTGACGCTGGTTTATTTCGTCGGGGGAGTTACCTTCGCCGAGATCTCTCTGTTGAGATGGTTGAGCCGACAAGAAGGTGATGATACGCGTGACATGATGATGATGTAGCTGATGGGAGGATAGGAAACTTGTATGGAGATTTCGTCGTGGCTACGACCAAGTTAATCAACGGAAACAGCTTCTTGCAGTCCATCATGGAGAACATGACGCCTCCGCCTCCACCTGTTCAGCCCAAACCTTCTGGAAAGAAGAAATGAAAAAAATGTTCCGTAGTCCGTTTATTGTTAATATCCGACGACGGGGCGAGGAGCGTAAGGCTCTTCTAATTCTTTCATGTCTTCTTCTGTCAACTGAATTGTGAGAGACTCCAGTGCCTCTATCAGTCTCTCGGGTTTGTTGACACCGATGATGGGAGCAGTGACCTGTGTCCATTAGACGTCCCATCGTCTGATGCAGCATGGTCTTCACCTTTGTCATACTCCAGGCGAGAGCCACTTGGGCCATCTTGACTCCCTTCCTCTTTGCAACTTTCTCGACTGCATTGACGATCTGATCGACGTCAACATCGCGAACGATGAAGGACGCAGCGGCACACCTCTTCAGAGCTCTTTCCTAATACCCAACGCATACCGGCGTCGCTGTTTGCCCTCGTTGACTCTTTCGATTGAGACCACGGACGTGTCAGCATGCCCCTGGCCAGAGATGACCATGGAATAACGGCTATCTTGTTGTATTCGCAGTACTTCATCATCTCTCTCTCTTCCTGAAGGAGAAGAATGAGATGTCTTTCGCGTCGATGTGATGGATCGAAGATTGTGGAATGACAAGGGTAATCACCTCTCGGTAAAGGAGATTGTGAAAGTTTTGCATGGACACTAGTTTGGTCCATCCTCTCTTCTCTGCGATGTGATTGAGAGACATGAATTCCCAGCATGCCATGGAAGATGCACCAACGTATCGAACCTGTCCGATGTTCAATCACGGCTGAACATCTTTCCATCACCTTTCCACTCTTAACGACGTCGTGAAGCGCCTCTGCGATCTCTTCGAACGGTGTCTCACGATCGAGACGATGGATCTGGAGGACATCGATGTAATCCGTTCCCAATCTCTCGAGAGATGCATCGACTGCGTCAAAGATGTGCTTTCTGGACAGTCCTAAGTTCTGCATCAGGTGTCACGGATTGGATCTCTTCTCTCACCGGATCGGTTGACATACTGTTGGCCGTACTTCTCACGAAGTTGTTCGGATGACAAACCCATCGTCTTTGCATTATCATCTGCCACCGCGAAGTAGCACTTAGTCAGAATGACCAGTCGGTCTCTGGGGATCTTATATCTGTCCATCGCCTTCTTCACTAGCCTCTCTGAATCTCCATTGGAGTATGTGTTGGCGGTGTCCCACGTAAAGATGCCAGAGTCGTAGGCTTGTTTCATGAGTGACAGGGACTCCTCTTCGTCCAGCACCCAGTCTTGCCATTTGCTCGAGCCGTAAGACATCATCCCCAAAATGAAGGGAGAAACTCTTAATCCAGACCCTCCGAATCGGACCGAGATGGTGGTGTTGATGTTGTTGCTCATGTTGATGAAAAGTGTCTGGCCACGGCTCAATTTGATTATGCAATCTGTAGTTCACATGAAATTTCTTATGTCCCTACAACGAGCCGCCCGTCTCTGTCCCCAATTGCGGGGAAATAAATGATAGAAATTCATCATCCTTCATTTGCGGAGCCAGAGTGCTCGTTCAGCACCCTTCTCAGCCGGGCAGTTTCTCTCGCGGAGAAGCGGAGTCTTATCTCAATCGATCATATATCCAGTGAACTCCTTGGCAGTTAAGAGGGAGGCATCCATGTAAGTGCTGACTCTTACGACTGAGGGAATGGATACCTTAGTAGCATGCTCTATATTCCTCTCTCTGCACCTCATCAGAACTGTTGGATCTGCTGATAAATCCCACAAAAAGAAACAGATGGAACCTTAACTCTTTATTATCTCTCCAAAAGTGGATACTGCAGCGTGTACACCTCTATACTCTCCACCGGGTCGTTCATCTTGCTAAAGACATGATCCACTCCGGCAACTCCATCCGGCAACAAGAACGTCTCTTCTAAATCACGAACGTCTAAGCACAACCACCCGTTGCGATCGTCGTAGAATCGAACTTCTCCCAGATAGTTTTCTGTTTCGTGCCACCTCGCGGCTTCACCGTCTCTGCATTCGAGAATTGTGAGGGGAAATTCATTCTTTCCACAGAGAATGAAAGCCAGCATGCAATCTTGGCCGGTCTCGTAGCTGCTGTAGAGGGCGAGGAGCTCCGTGCTGTATTTGGGTCTGATGATGTACAAGAGAAATCTCTGTCATCGTCGATCAGTTATGGTGGATGTGTGGTGAAGAGGTGACTCACTTTGCCTCGGCATCGATCGCGCATGGCTTTGAAAGTTAGCCCGTCGGTGCTGCCTCTGTATAATAGAGGACCCAACTTCTCACCTCCCCCGACACATTTGTCGAAGATGAAGTCTTCATGTTCCTCCGATAAGAGGCTGCAGTTGTCGACCTGCTCGATCATCAGGGACATTACATTGTGATGGAACGGAGTCACTCGTTTTCCGATGGAGAAGTAGTCCAATTCTTCGTTCAGTTTTCTGATCTCTTCTCGACTGAGACCTTGGGTGTCGATCCTTCCCCTTCTGAGATAGCTGATGATGATCTTGAACATCTCTGGGTCTCTGTCGATAAAGTAATAACCGTCCTGTGACTGCATGCGGAGAGTCAGATGATGAAGGGGGTGAAGGAATCGAATGAACCTGATAGCGGTGCAGTTCTGACAACATGGCCGTGAAATATGTGTCAGGCACCCTCTGTAGGGTTTCCTTCGTTGTTTCGATCGTCGTGCCACCCACGTTGAACTTGATCACATCCTTCTGTCTTTCCACGTCTTGTTTGACCTTCTCCCTCAGATCGTTCCAAGCCCTCTCCATGGCCATCAGCTCTTCTTTATCCGCTTCGATGGATCGCATCGTCTTCGTCAGTGTATGTTGAAGAGTTTCCATCTGATCTTTGAGGATTTCGAACGAGCTGACATCCTCTTTTTCCTTCTTCTCCAGCTCACGTGGATTTGTTTTATGCCTCTTGTTGTGTTCCATCTCCGGTTCCATTTGCGTTTTGTGTCCAAATTGCGCTTGGCTTCGCTCTCATCTACAACAGAAAATTACTGCATTTAATTTTGTGACGTCACACCGCGTGTGGCTGATCTGTTCATGAGAATCAATACTCGCTGACTCTTTAGAAGGACAGACACGATGAGCGACGAGGAACGCAAGCAAACCGCTCTCACCGCATATAGAAAGAAACTCCTCGAACACAAAGAGGTTGACACGAAAGTTCGAGCAGGTGTGTTATGGATGTTGATGCAGTGCATTTGACCGACTCTATTCAAGCCAGAGACACTATCAAGACTCTGAAGCGAGATTATGAAAAGTCTGAGGAAGATCTCAAGGCCCTACAGAGTGTCGGCCAGATTATTGGTGAAGTTCTGAAGCAATTAGACGAAGAACGATGTGAGTATTACATCTCGTTCCCCAATGTATCATATCACATCTCCTGACGTCACCATAGTCATCGTGAAAGCTTCGAGTGGCCCACGTTACGTTGTCGGCTGCCGTAACCGTGTAGATAAACTCAAGCTCACTGCCGGTGCAAGAGTGGCCCTCGATATGACAACTCTGACCATCATGAGGATCCTCCCAAGAGAGGTCGACCCCATCGTCTTCAACATGTCTGCAGAGAACCCAGGCGGCGTCGATTATTCTGCCGTCGGTGGACTCAACGAAGAGATCAGAGAACTCAGAGAGGTAAGACATCGACACTCTATAGAACATGAGAGAAGATGGTCCGTGATCTGAACATCACATCAGGTCATCGAACTCCCTCTCACAAATCCCGAACTCTTCTTACGAGTTGGTATCGACCCACCAAAGGGAGTCCTCTTATATGGTCCACCAGGTGAACATCCCACATCCATCATCTAGATCACCCTCGTATCACGTGTCACCTCTGTCTCTGTCCATCATCTCATCACCTTCAAGGTACTGGAAAGACGCTGCTGGCCAGAGCTATCGCCAGCAACATCGAAGCCTCCTTCTTGAAGGTTGTCAGCAGTGCCATCGTTGACAAATACATCGGAGAGAGTGCCAGAGTCATCCGAGAGATGTTCGGCTACGCGAGAGATCATCAACCCTGCATCATCTTCATGGACGAGATCGATGCCATCGGTCAGTCATCATCCTCCATCATCATCTTTCGATTGACGAGACACTCAGGTGGTAAGAGATTCTCCGAAGGTACGTCCGCAGACAGAGAGATCCAGAGGACGCTGATGGAGCTGCTGAACCAGATGGACGGATTTGACAAATTGGGCAAGGTAAAGATGATCATGGCTACGAACCGTCCGGACGTGCTCGACCCCGCCCTGTTACGCCCGGGAAGGTGAGAATTTGCGCGGGAACGGGGTTGACTCGTTGTAGATTGGATAGAAAGATCGAGATCCCCCTGCCGAACGAGGCCTCTCGTCTCTCCATCTTAGACATCCACTCGAAGCCCATGGCCAAGCACGGCACCATCGGTGAGATGTTTTATTTTCTTTTATTCCTCTGACCCCTCCAGACTACGAGGCCATCGTGAAGCTGTCCGACGGCTTCAACGGCGCAGATCTGCGAAACGTCTGCACGGAGGCCGGTATGTTTGCCATTCGCGCGGACCGCGACTACTGCACTGAAGAGGATTTCATGAAGGCGGTCAGGAAGGTGGCCGACAGCAAGAAGTTGGAGTCGTCGCTCAACTATGAGAAGATCTGAGGCTCTGTATAAAACAACTTTTCACCTTGTCTTCTGTGCCTTTGTCACACGAGACGGTCACGCGTGTGATGAGAGATGATGTTCGTTCGACACGTCCTCCGATGACGACGGAATCAAAGTGACGTCTTCAGTGAGTCACCTGAGCCCTCTTTCCTCGCGTCACCTCTTACCATATCATGAGTGTAAAGGATAGAGCGAGTCTTATCTTTCCAGATAACTCGGCTCCAGACGTTTTTCTCTCAAATGCTGCCCGGACAACCCATACTGAGGGGCAAAACCATATTCTGTCGAGTTAGGGCAATAGAAGGTACCTCTCTCTTCGAATTCCACGTAGAGTCGTCCGCATGTCGCTGTTCGAAAGGAACGATGTCCATACACACACCACTGACCCTCCCCTTATGGTGGAATAGCAAATATAATGTCCCTTTATGAACCACTTTTCGGAACAAGACGAGCGGTTCTCGTGATTTTCTACACCTGAATAATATCTTTGCGCCTGAATGCAGCGGAATAGCTCTAAGAAGTAGGTGAGGTGACCGACGAGAAAAAAGAAGGAAGGAGGTTGGATGTGATGGAGAGACAGAGGGAGAGAAGAGACAGAAAGTGGGCTGGGAGCGTTGTAGAACGGCAGTTGAGCGGGTTCGGATGGAAATTTGAAAAATTTCATTTTCCCGCGCGAGTTCGATTTTCACCCTTTCGAATTCAGTTCCTTCAGGTGGCCGAGGTTTATATACGGCCCTCTATTGCACTCCCTCTTCACCTTCTAGAGAGGAACACCCAGTACATATATACGCTTCAGACACGAAGTCCACACGCCTCTCTCTCTGTATCGATCCTATATGGACTTTGGAAGAACCATGCCATCTGAAGAGCATCCGAAGATTACCATAACTGTAGATAACTTGGTGGAAGAGCAGAGATCTATGCCTCAACCGTCCCCTGTATCAGACCGACTGGGAGCATTTAGCAACCTTGGACTGAACAGCCCATGCGCCTCCAATCAGATAATGAGTCCAACGAGAACAGAGGTCAGCCACTTCACATTCTTACACATTTACAATCCAATTGTAACATGATACTCAACCACTACAGGCTACCTCAGGACGTCAACGTTCCGCCTCTTCTTGCGAGCCTTCGACAGAGGTAACCTTCCTCGGCCTTCTCTCGAACACAACATTGACGTGTGCACAGCGCGGTAGTGGTAATCTAAAGAGGAGACTCTTCGTTCCCATATCTTCAAAGGACACAAACCAAACTCTGGATCCCAATCGTGGTAAGCCTTCTCTTCAACGCATGGCATACACGTCCAAACATTCAACTCTGATCATTGCCCAGGGAACAAGAGATTGAGTAAGGGTATATCATGTGAAGACATGTCTTCACTCTCTGCTCAGATCAAGTGGGTCCTCTCATCGTATACCCAGTCCTGACCCCTTCTCAGGGAATCTGCACCACTCTGCAGCCAAGCCGCAACACTCCGCAGCTCTTGCAGTCTCCTCGACATGCGAAGCTTTACCAACTCGGAAGAAGAGGATAAGGAGAACAATGATGGTGTCGATATCATACCTCCAACCGATGTGCAACTCCTTCCTCCTAGACTCAACGTCGTGCGCTCACGCTCGACTACCACCGTCGGGAGGGTGATCCTCTGCAACTCAAGTCTGTGACTGATCAGCTCAGATGAGAGTGAGCAGCCCCAACCGCACAAATCGAAAGTCGAGAGCCCTGACCATCCGAAACACGACCATGCAGTCTTCGCCTCTCCTGGAGAGAAAGGCAGACAGCTACAACGACCTCTTATCTCCCAACACGGCCAACGTGTTCGAGTTGAGACAGAGCAGGTGCATGGTCGCCGTCATGTCATCTCGAGTTTGAGATCTGATGTGTGATGCAGCCCGGCGGACTTGAGACACAGCACCAACTCTCTGAGTCGATCAACCAACACACCGAGAAGGTGCGTGTCCATGGTGGGCACGATAACTCTTGCTCCCTCCTCCCTTCCAAAAAGCACGATGGATGCCACTTCATCAGCTCCCAGACTGTAAGTAGACCCTTGTCTATCCTTCCATTTATTTCCTTTTATTCTTTTTATTCATCCCGCCCAGGTGTTCAACATGCTGCTGGAGACCGACCCCGCCCATAACTTTCTCATCATCGACTGCCGCTTCGAGTACGAATTCTCCGCCGGACACATCCGCGACGCCGTCAATGTCAGCACCTACGAGACCTTAGAGAACATCTTCCTCCAGCCCATCATCCAAGATTCAAAGAGGACAATCATCATCTTTCACTGCGAGTTCTCTTCGAAGAGAGGGCCCAACATGTGCAAGTACCTGAGGAAGAGAGACAGAGAGTTGCACTTGGACTGCTACCCAGAGCTCTACTACCCTGAGATCTACGTGATGGAGGGAGGCTACAAGAAGTTTTTCGAAGAGTTCAAGGTGAAGAGAGGAGTGTAGAAGGTGAATGACATTCAACAGCAAGTGTGTGAGCCCATGTGCTACTTGCCCATGGACCATCACGACTACAAGAAGGAATGTCTGGACGGCATGAAACTGGCCAGAATGGGAGGTGATACCGCTCATCTACAACGAGCCACTCCTGACCTTCACCCAGACTGTCGCCCCAACCCCAAGCGCTCTGTCTCTTGCTCCAACATCCACATATCACCCCCCACAGACAACAAGAGCTTCCGTCCTGCATTGAAGGACCTCAGCAACATCAGCGCCACCCCCACACAAAAGACGAGACTCTCCACGGGCCTCTCTGCCTCCTGCGCCAACTTTCCATTCATTCGAACGAAGAAGGTCAATGATGTGGATGTGATGAAGATCGACATCCCCGATGACCTTTCGAGAGATTCACTCCTCCTTGAGAAGGAGTAATAGAGCGTGCATGTATCAAACCGGCAAGAATAAATATTTGTTTCATCTTTGAACGATGATCTGCCTTCACACCTCTTCTCGTCATGTTGTCTGTGTGCCGATGGAAGTTGAAGAGGATGCAAGCACTCATTCGTCTTCTATACCTCCGTTTATTTACACTTTACTGTGATGTCCTCTCAACAATGTGATCTGTTGTTTCTCCAGAACACACTTTCCTTCTTTGTATTTCTGTTCATCTGAGGCGGACTCCTCCTGTATAATCGTCGGTGTTTCTCTTGTTCTCGTTTGACTCACGTAATGCCAACCCAGTCTTTGATGACAGTAGACAAAATGGAGATCGCAGATGAGGTACACTCCACTTCTTAACTTCTCTGCACGTTGTTTACCGTGAGACACGTTGGCTCTGCGTGACCATCAACTTGGTCAAATGAATCAATGTCTCACGCTTCCGTGAAGAGATAAGCCTCTCCAGTACTCGCAGTGTATTTCTGTTGGAGTCAGAGAGAATGGATGCCGCACGTTCATACATCAGACAGCATGAGGTTGTTATCGATCAATGGTGTGGTGCATATCTTGCAACACCAAACGTTCTCACCAGGAACGGAGAGAACAAATCTTCTTCCCATGAAGGGATGATTCACCTTTCGATCACAGTTCTGAGACGATGCGTTGCTGTGAAAATGCCTCATGGACACCGAAATTTCATTGTAGATACTCTTCACCGAAGGTGATCAGCGAGAGTCCGTCCCATTGGCTTCTCAACCTGGGCCAATTCTGCATCACACAGGATACTCTTTCGACGGACAAACTTCATGTGTACCAGTACTCTGCGCTCGACTATTCTAATGTGCATTCGTCGAAGTCTCATCATTTTCATCGATCATTATCAAGTCTCCTCCAGCTGAGGATGCCTCTATCGATCTTCTATAGAGGGGACCTATGCGACAGATAGGGGAGACCTGTCGTTGTAATGTGAATATTTTTCTGACACCCGGGTCTTGGGTGTGGCGAGAATGTCGACAGAGGAGAGACCAAGAGTCACCATTTTAACCGTCTCACTCACAACATCAACATGGAGGCTCTCGATCAAATCGTATCTGTCGTTTCAGAGGTGGGATTGTGTTCGGATTTCTCTCTTCTCTTCCTTCCATTCGATCTCTGTATATCCGGTCGTATGTAACAGTATCTACGATGATAGACGTTGAGAGATGAACTACAGGTGATCCTCATCTTCGAGCAAGCACAGCGCTCCGCTGCCGCTCAGATTATCATGGCAAAAGCCAATTTCGATCTCGTCTGCAGCGAGATCCGCAGAATGGTGACCCTCAACCAAGGTAGATCGATCGATATTCATCCCCTCTGCCCCATTGCATTCTCATAGAGGACAGGGCAATCAGGTCGCATTCCCGTCCTCGACCTTCGAACCAAGATGGACCAGAGTAATGCTGCCATCACCGACGCCACACACAGACTTCAGCATCTAGTTCAAAGCAAGGCACCCCTGAACAACGGCACGTACACCATCGTCAGGTAAAGCTCTTTAGACATCATCCACCTCCGTATCCTGATGAGATGGCAGAGACATCTACGATCCCTTTCACGGCATTCTCAAGGAGATCATCTTTGAGATGGTCAAGCAATTGCAGATCATCGATCAATCCAATGTACAGATCATCATCGACTCCTCCAGAAAGAACCTCGAACTCCTCATCCGTCTGAAGGTAAATACACGTCATCCACATCGTCACCTCATCATGGCTCATACGATTGACAGAACAGCGATCACGAAGAGGCCGTCAATCTCTTAGACGCCGAGATCAGAAAAGGCAGCGCAGATTTCGTCACTCACGTGACTCAGCGTCTGTCAGAGAGCTCGGATTTCGAGCTCCGCCAGAAGCTGAGTGAGCGCACTACAACCCGCCACGGAAAAATACTGACGTCACCCAGGCAACGGAGCAGAGACCATCAAGAGAAATCATCCGGTACTGATTGAGACGGCAAAGAAAGACGTACGCACCCGCACTAGTTTCTCAAAGACAGAGAGAGACAACGCCCTGAAGACACACATCCAGGTGAAATTTCATCGACATTTCCGTTCTTGAACAGACTGACCGTAGTCCAGGCCCTGCAGGACATCGTCAACGCAGTCAACTCATCTTCCAAGTATATCTCTGGTTTCTCTCTCTTGTTCGAGCTGCCTCCCTCCCTCTTGGAGGGCTGGAGAAGGTGGAGTGGCTCGTTGTAGATGGACTTAACCCCGGTAGGAACCCCATCGTGGAAGAAGCTCTCTCTCGTCTGTATGCAGCCGTGAAGAGAGGAGACAGAGATGGAGCATTGAAAGCCATTCAAGATCTGATCGACGAGACGAACCGTCAGATCGCAGAGGTAAGAGACATGTCTCAGAGATTCTGAAGAAATCTCAGGGAAAACTCTTTGCACAGTCCATGAAAGATCCCGCCAAGAGAGATGCCCTGCTGAAGGACATCAAGGCATTAGAAGACGTCGTCGCGAAATTGGTCGCTCAGGCCAAATTGGCCCTTGACAACCCGAACGATGCGGCCATCATGGCAGAGCTGGAGAGACTCATCGAAGAAGCCCGTCTCCTCAACCGACGCGTGCAGGTGCGTCCGGTCACGTGATCGATGACGTCACGTGACGTCATCACACGAACACCACTGAAGAGAAACAGGCGGCGAGGGAACCAGAGACGGAATTCGTGAACGCAACTTCTCAGCTGCAGGCAATCATGGCCAAATTACTCGCGGCAGCGAAAATGTGAGACGGAAAGGAAACGAGAGAGGAGACTGAAGACAGCAGGGGACAAGCCCCCGAAGTTGTCGCCGCGTCAAAGGAATTGCTCGAGCTCATGGGTCAGCAATCTGCCAACGGAAGAAGATACGCCGCCGGTGTTGAAGATCCAGACAGAAAGAAGGCCATTCTCGATGCCTGCAACGAGCTCGACAGATTGGCACCACTCATCCTGCAGGCCGCAAAGAAGGTTCTGGGTGAGTCTGAGAAGAAGGAAAGTGAACTGAATTGGCCACAGAGAATCCAAAGGATCAGAATGCCGTGAGAGAACTGGAGGAACTCATGGCTCGCGCAAAATTGACCAACCAGAAATTGAACGCGGCCATATTGGAGAACGAGTTGGCGAAAAATCTCGCATTGGGCAAAGAACTGTTCGACAAGTTGGACGAGGCGGTTCACAACCGGGGTGAGAGGAGAGAAGAGGGAGAGACTGATGGTGAGCAGACGCCGAGCAAGTGAAGGAGAGGCTGAAGGATCTCCACGATGTCGTGGGCCGCCGCATCGAGCTTGGAAAGTGAGTGCAGGAACACGCCTCATTTCATTTTCGTTCTTTTCTCAAGTGATTCAGGAAACTGGCTGCAGAGACAACGGACCCTGCCAAGAAGAACCAGATCTTGGACGCCGTCGCCTTCTTACAGACCGGTGAGACACCGTCACGTCTACACCTCCACACAGAGTTGACGACGATCCACAGGCCTACCCAAATTGGGAGACCACGCGAACAAGTACCTGTCCAACCCCACACCCGAAAACTTGAAGAAGTACGACAACCATTCGGCCGCCATGCAAGACGCCGCAGAGAGAGTCACAGCCGAGCAATTGTTCCCGGCCAAGGTGGGTCGAATTGAACCATTGGAAGAGTGACGTAGAACGTAGGACGTGTACGGACAGACACAGTCTGCACACAGTAGACTGGATCTCGCTCTGGAGAGATTGGCTGCCGCAGTCAGAAGGGGAGACGAGAAGGAGGCCAGTCTGGCTGCCGCCGAAGTCGTCGAGCAATTGAAGAGACAGGCTCAGTTGGCGAGAGATCTCGCGGCCAAGTGCACCGACGCGACACTGAAGAAGCAGCTCTTGGGTGAGACATCATTT